>CAUYRT010047144.1:0-40915 GCA_963574885.1 Lepilemur ruficaudatus
AGGATATTTCTAAGTAGGGGCCTATGGATCATAGATGGGTTCAGGGATTCTTAGATTAGCAGAAATGAATATTAGATGGGTGTGACTTTCTCTAAGCCCCTCAGAGAGAAATTTAGAACAAAGAACGGTGGTCACAGTCTATTTCCTCAATCCCTCTTTATCTGCATTTTCCATCTGGTGGGGGATTCTCAAAAATAATTCATGAACATATGCTAAGATGGCATTTTTTAGTTTCCAGAAGGAATAAAAACATCTTGTGACTCCAGCTTGGTTGGAAGGCCACTGTTACTCCCATTCACTTTTCAAGGCTACCTATGTGTCTGGAACTTCCCCTGAAGGGACTCAAAATTCTCCTTTATTTCCATGCTTGAGGGGCCTGGTAGGCCCCTAAAAGGGGTTCTTGCTTCATCTTATGAATCACAGGTGAATCACAGGGAAGCCTCATCCTGAAAGTCAAGACAGTCATCCAAATAAATATCCAGGGTTGCCTCAATTTGGTAAAAAGCAAAGATCCACACAAAGGAACTTAAACCATGTGGATAAATATTGACGTTTATCACCCCAAATATAAAATCACTGATAGAGCTGTTAGGCTAATTATCTTCTAGTTATTGCTCTAAAACTAATACGCAATGGTACAAAATTCTCTAATCTGAGTGTTTTGCTATTTCTCCAGAACTATCAGTTTAAGAAGAATTCTTTTAATTTTCAAAGTTGTTGACTTATGGCAGGATTTCACAACAGCTGTGAATACCCAAGCTCCCCAGAACCATACCCTCAGACACTCTTTAACGACGAACTTCCTGCACCGTAGGACCCAAACAAAAGCAGGCTACCAATCAGAGCTCCATTTGAATTTGCAGTCATTTAATCTTTCCTAGCAAACAGGCTAAGTGAGTAGTATCTCTGAATACCACTTCATTTCTATATTTAGGACTTTTTTTTACAAAGTACTTGAACTTGTACGTAACACTCAGAATCTGTCTCAATCCATTAGTGCTGCTTTAACAAAATATAATACCTGTGACTGGGTCATTTATAAATAATAGAAAATTATTTTTCACAGTTCCAGAGGCTGGGAAATCCAAGATCAGGCTACTGACTGGCAGATCCAGCGTCTGGTGAGAACTGGCTCTCTCTGCTTCCAAAATGGTGCCTTGTTACTGCATCTCAAACGCCAGAATGTGTTAGGGCAAAAATGGATGAACTCTCTGTCCTCACATGGCAGAAGAGAAGGGCCAGGCCGCTCTCTGAATCCTCTTTTATAAGGGTATTAATCTCATTCATGAGAACAAAGCCCTCTTGGCCTAATTACTTCCCAAAAGCCCCACCCCTTAATACCATCACCTTGGGGTTTAAGTTTCAACATAGGAATTTTAAAGGGACATATGCATTCAAACCATAGCAGAATCAAATGAATGTTTTAAATTTACACATTTTTTAAATGTCTTTGAACTATGTCACTTACAAACATGGCTTAAGTAAGAGATATTTCAACAGATATCGAAGAATTTCAGTAGCTACTGATTGACTTTTAGGTCTTAAATTATCAAGCCACATAGTTTTCCCTGTCAAAGAGCTTGCCGACCAAAACACTATGGTTCTAATTCTCCCTTCCCCTTTATTCCCCAGAATAAAGTTCTTACGTATTAAAGGAGCATTCCATTTACATAGATACAAATATGTGCTTAAGCAGAATATAGCAGCATAAAATGTAAAATGTATAGCTCCTGGTGAAGCTTGAGGCTAATTTGCAGCATGAACACAGTTCTTTGTCCCAAATGCTTTTTGTTAATGTCAATGTCAGTTTTAACTGTGGAAGGGTCATTAAAGTGCTCTGTATCTGCTAGTATTGATGGGCAAACATGTCAGAACACACGTAAAATAACATAGTCTACTCATCTGCTCCACAGTTCTTTTCCAAAGAAGTCTAAAGAGAGCAACTTCATGAATAAAAATACATTCCCAAACTTTTGTTTGCCTTCCCAGGGGACAAGCACACCTAGCTCAAAGAGGACTAAGGAGCATATCCATGCAGATGTGTATATATCCAAGTTTCTACAAGTAAGCAAAATCCTGTTTGGAACTTGAAAAAATATCAAGTAGTGAATATTAAGAATTGTTTCCTGAATTTTGTTATTGTTTTTATGTTTTTATTAAGAATTAGCACTCAAATTAGATTAGTTATAATATATGCTGATTTTGCACATTCTGATCACACAGGCCTTAATGAAACTGCAAGTCAAGGCAGATATTTGCAGGCTGTCACACACATTGTTTCAGTCTGTCTTCAGGTCCTTTCTGCATCAGATGGAAGGTCCAATGACAGCTAACTGTCCAACATGGAAGAGAGGAGCTACAACATGTTTCTCATTAATAGGAAAAAATCTCTTTTCTCACTTCTTCAGTTTATATAAAAATATTTTATCTTTATTTTCATAACATTTACTGCTTAATTATAAGGAAAATATCTTAATCTAATATTTAGGAAAATACAGAGGAAATTTTTTTAAAGTAAGAAATATTATCTATGGTCCCACTACTGAAATAACCAAGGTCTCTGAAGCTGGACAGAGCTGGGTTCAAATCCTGACTCTGTCTGTCATGCAGCAGATTTGTGACATTAGGGAAATTACAGTCTTCTCTATGTTTTATTTTACTCACTTGCAAAATGAAGTTACCAACCAATTTTTAGGTATTATTCTTAAATTATGAATCCAAGCCTGATTCTTCTCTGTATTAAAACCAGTTATTTTGCATTTGTATGCTTTGGCACCATAATATAATATAATATAATGATTCTTAGGAGAAAATGGACATCCTAGTGCAAACCCTTAAGCAACACCACTCTTTAAGGCTTCAAATGTCAATGTGGCTGATGGAAGGAGGGCAATAAATGGAGAAGCATGGCAAAGGGAGAGCCTAGAGAACTCTGGCCTCTGAACATTTTAGGACTTTTTGTTCATCTTCAGGAGAGAATGTCCTCATTCTTGGAGTACCTAAGGAAAAATCACCATGACTGGAACTCAGGCTCTATCAAAGAGGCTGCTCCATTTACTTGGGGCAAATCAGTTTATTTTGTGGGAGCCTTAAGGTATTAAGAGACAGGTACTCTACCCAGGGCTACAGAGGGAGCCAATCACTGTTTGTTAGGTATTTTAATCTCAAAAGCTACTTGTTCAATTTCCACTTCAGGAGACAGTCTCAACAACAGTTGTTATTGCATCACCTCCAAAGAAACATACTCTTAAAAATCTGTTGTGTTCATTTGCATATTAATTTGCATATTTAATTCCTTCTGATACATAATTGACATGCCTTCAATTTGTTTGCCTATGATTTTCAAATTCAAAATGATCTGAAAATATTCACCCAGGGAATCAGTCCATGACAGTGTGATTTTTTTCTGGGTTGCCCAGAACAATCTCATTACGCTGCTGTGAGGATTAAATGTGATAAGGCCCTCAAAGTGCTTAGCCCAGAGCTTGGAGTATGAGAACTTAACACATAGAAAAAACTCAATCAATATGTGGTAGAAGGTATTATATTACCACTTTGATATATTGCCTTATGCTCATTCACTTGTTTATCTTTACAAACAAAAATTCTACTGTATATACAGTTAGTTTTCTGGGGGATAGTTGATGTGTTTTGTTTTCTCTTAGAGTAGGGAAAATGTCTTATGCTTTTAAAACATCTTTAAAAATATTTTTAAAGTCTATCTAATAGTTCATTATTGGAAAGGTAACAGTTTTTTAATAGTATCTTTATTTTTGAGGACTTGGGTAGTTTTAGATTTTTTATATAAACAATACTGCACTGAACAGTTATTTAAAGAAATCTTTATCTGCAAATTCACTGCTGTCTAATTATTTTCTTTCAATTTCTGCTTTAATATATTTAACTTGCAAGATTTTCTAAAAACCAATGCCAAAGAAGAAACAAAATCCAAAAGTACGTAATATATTATTCAGAAGACTATGTAACTTGTTTTCTATTAACTCAGTAAGTTTCCAAATGAAAAATATAACTGTCTAAAAAATTTAATTTCATTTTGTAGGATAAAAGACATGCTCAATTCAGTAAGACTTTTGTTCAAGCAAGATTATGACTTCATATGCCACTAATTTAAACTAGAATATAATTTATGCAACAAAACACTGCAACTGGTATTTTTTTCTGGCATCCTAGAGAATGAGATGTTTTGTCAATTTATTTAAAGAAAGGGTCAGGTCAATATAGCCTTTCTCATAAGACTAAATATTTAATTTCTTATGCCATTTATGATACCATGCTAGCTGACAGCCGATAAAAAGCTAAACTTACAAAGTTCATAGCCTCAAACCTATACCAGCAAGCAGGCTCTGGAATCCATCAGTAAGTGTGCTTCTACTTACCCATAGATCCTCCTGTTGATCTGGATCCAGATGTAACAGAAATTTACGATCCTCTCCCCTGATCTGACAACTCAGTCACGGCCCCGGTCTAAGAAGGGAAAGAAAGAACTAATTTGTAGGCATTGCTTAGGAGAAAATGTTTTAAAAGCTTGTCAGAATTTAAATTATGTATTCTTTGAATAAAGCCAAAGTCCATAATACAACTATAAAAATAATCATCAACCATTTATCCAGCGAGAATATTAACTCATGCCATATGTAACCTAAAGAATACTAATTTAATTTAAATGTCTGTGAAGAGCTTTGAGAAAGAAGTCTATTAAGAAGGAGAAAGAAAAATTAAAATGCAAAAAAGAAAAGATAACAACGCTGATGTACATGTTTGTCAGTATCTGCTAAGATATAATTATAATAATGGACTACTATAAATCTAAGAAAAAAACGTGGAATTTTCCATTTAATTATATTGTACTTGGCAATGTGCCAAAATAATCCAGATTCAGGGGTTCAATTATAAATTGGGACACCAAAAATGGAAATAGCTCACTCAAAAATACATATTAAAATATATTAATTTTCTCTCAAATATTTATCAAGAAACTACTATGTGTGTCTAACAATACGCTTGACATTAAGGTTCCAGGGAGTTTAAAACATACTGTCAAAGGAATTATTTCACTATTAATATAATCCTAAATTTGAGCACTGTAGCTTATAATGATTTATCTGTGTAATCATATCTGTTTTAGGTTAAAATCTTTCAGAAGACTTGTTTGTATTTTTTAATTTTATTTTATTTTTTTAATTGTCAAAATCACACATATTCATGGGATATATAGTGATGCTTTGATACACACAATGTATAGTGATTAGAAGACTTTAGGGATTGTTCAGATACTTAGCAGAAAATTTATTCAGATAATGGCCTTGATGACTGAAGTTATGTTTTGGGACATCTAATCTGACATCTAATCTCAGCACCTTTGTCCACCAGAGAAAACTTCCAGCTATTTCAAATCTTCTGCCATGCTTACAGTCAAGGAGAGTTTCAAGGTGATAAATATAAAACAACACAAAGGGCGCTCTTGATTCCATTTAAAAAAAAAGATTTTGTCTGAAGTAATCTGTAATTTGTGAGGGAGTAATTAAGTTTACTTAGAGAATACAAAGCAGATTAAGCAAGTTTTTGCTTTTTGTGAAAACCAGGATTTTTGAAAGTAGCTGGTTTATAGTCACACATCACCAGAGTGTGGTGTAATAAATAGAAGATAACAAAGAAGAAGACAAAGATGTGGCCTTAGCCTTAATAAGTTTTCAATCTATTAAAGCAGACAAAAGTTTAGAGAAAGAGCAAAAGTTTGAGAAAAGTAGCCAAAGAAGCGTCATTCAACCTTAAAGGATGGACAGTACTTGTAGAGGTAAAAAGGAAAAGCTGAGAATGAGCAGATAAGAGAAATGGCATGAGAAGAGCTTCAGGGTGACTCATCACAAGGCGAGTTCAGGTGACTGAGGGGATCAATCTGGTGTGACAGGCGTGAGGGACAGAGGCCAGTGTGCTGGCCCCATGATTGGAGGGGCAGATATCATCATGGGAGGAGGCAGAAGGGGCAGAAGAGGCAGATGAGGATTTACAGGACATTTGAATACATATGTGCAAGAGCGGATATATTAATACAAATGGGTAAACTGAAAGTTGAAGGTACTTCTTCACAGATTGGCATGTGAATAATGAGACCCCAACGGTGTTTAAAGCACAGTACTCAAGCTTCTACTTTCATTCAATATTTTTTACACAAACATTTGTTGAGCCACCTACATTTTTATTAAATACCTACACAGATAAGCTTACAGCCAAATAAACAAGTCAAATATCCTTCCTCTGGGCAGCCTGCTCCAAACCACCATCCTGACATGTCCAGAAATCCTCTAAACACTTACCGGTACCCAGGACCACCAGTTTGTACCTCTTGTCTCTGGAAACAGAATTCAGATGTGAATTCCCACTTAAAGCTGGAAGGTGCCACAACCCCTATCAGAAACCTCGCACTCCTGTCTGAAGGGCTGCCCCCTACCACTACTGCCAGAACTCGAAGCTTCGGTTCACAGCAGAAATCTAGACTTTCCAGTAACGTCCTCTTTTCAGCACTCTGCCCTTCACCCCGTCAATAAACCTTCAACACGCAGCAAGGAGACTGCCCTTCCTCCTCTGTTCCAGAGCAATACCCAAACAAGCGTATCAAAGTTGGATTAGAATTTTTTTTAGGGTCAAACAGCCAGCTTCAAGCCTTCCAGCCACTTGTCTGGGTTGGGACAGCTTTTACTGACTGTCAATTCCAAACTTTCAACCCACCTTACCCCTCTGACTACCGGATAAGGCACAGGGCAGTCCCACTCCTCAACTGTTATTTTTAGTAACATTGTAACTTTAGAAGAATTGTAGACTTCCCTGAACCCAGGATTTACCCGCAATCACCCATGTCTACCCCAGCATCAATAACGTTTAATCTCAGAGGTAAGAGGCTGCAGATTTGATCTTTCCTCTTCACTTCTTCATAACCACCAAAGAGACCTGAGCTCCTCATGGAAGTTTACCCACACTTTTTCACATGCCCTTCAGTTGCCACATTTCAAAAGTTCCATAAAAAAAAAATTAAATTTCACTTCACCAGATGCTTGTCATAGTTAGAAAGAGATAATATTTCGATTGTTAGCTAGAGAGGAAGAGAATATAACAGAGACAGACAGAAAAACTGTTAAGTGTTAGGTTGCTATTTCCTTGGTTCTTATCTATCATGTTAACTGTGTTTCAACAAGTAGAATTTAAGGCTAAATGCAACTAATTTTATGACTATAAAAAGAATCCATAATTGATTGGAACAATCACATGTCAAACAAAAACATTTATTGTAGCCTCATAAAAAACTGGCATTTACCTCTCAAGTGTTCCCAAATGGTGTCTGAATAGGTCTAACATATTTTTAAAGTAATTTATTCCTCAAGTTTAATAGGTAGATTTTTTTATTATGATAAAGCATAATAAAATATTAAGTCCTTATTAGCTAATCTTCTCAGGGCAGTGACAGACTAAGAAATATGATGTGAATATGTTTTCCCAGATTAGAACAAAAAATAAAGGATGCCATTGAAAGAGTGAGGAAAACAAGGACAAATCTTAATGTTTTAAACAGGACCATAATATTTTCTGCTCAAAATCCAAAATAAAGATAAAAATGGAAATTTGGAATGATACACTCAGATATTCAATATAGGTTGAATGTAACATTCTGCAAGTCAACAAAGACTTTATCAGTTCTAAGACATCTAAGCATCTAAGCTTAATAATAAAATAATAAGTGATTTAATATTGAGAAAGGGAAAGTAACATTCAGGCCACTTTAGTCCCTTTATTAAAAATTTGAATACAGCTGTGGAAGACCCAATTGTTTCCAGTTTCTGAGAACACATCAGGCCACTTAATATAACATCCTGATGTATTGTTTGCTTTTTTTGATAGCCAAACAAGATAGGCTGATTGATTGAGTCACTCACAGATATTCATTCCTTCAACAAATATTTATTAAAGATTACCATGTCAGACACTGGGCTAGAGGATTTTCCCAAATCACTTAATTGAAATTCAACAAGTATTCTCATGTTATAATGAAGATTAAATGAGTTAATATTTATACAGTGTTTAAAACAGTGTATGGCACATAGTAAGTGCTATATAAATGTTTGTTAAATAAATTATGTGGAAGAGTCAGTTGTAATATGATCTTTGTATGAGATTTTAATTCTTCCATTTCTTCGTACTCAAAAGTGTCTAGTAGCATAAGAGATAGTAGTAGAGTCCTTAAATACCAGCCAGGAAGCTGAGCACAGGTAATAACTAAGTCAATATGTGCCCATATAAAAATCATCTGATGGTAAATTTCTCTGTAGAAATAAAAATTTTGTAGGACTGGCATAATAGGTTTTACATTGCCTTTAAACATTTACTTAGCTTCTATTTATAAAATACTACATACCAGGTTCCATTCTATCTGCTTTACATATAATAACTCAGCTAATTCTCAAGCTAATCCTATGTTACTATCATTTTCCCACTTTACAGATGAGGAAACTGAGGCACATAGGCGATAAGTAACTTGCCCAGATCATTTAGCTAATAAGTGACAGGGCCTACATTTATGCCCAAGCAGTCTGGCTCCAGAGTCCAAGTTCTTAAACACAAAGTCAAACTGTTGGCATATAAAGGGGCTAACATTTATAAGGATCCTCACAGCCTCTATCTCCCTGAATCAGAATTGTTCTGTGTGCACCAATTTACTTGTTATGTACCCTCATAATCAGAAAGAAAATAAACACAGATTTCACCTTACAAAAAGAAATGGTCAAAGTACACTTTGAAATATCCCTACACTCTACAGAAAGTCAAAAAGGAGAACTGAGATGACAAATAAGAGTTCAGGGCTTACATGAGTCTTAAATTTCATGTGATGATAATTAATCATTCTTGGTATTCACACATATTTTGCAAGAAGACTTGGAATCTATCAGGCATTGGCAAAGGATAGAGTAAGAATACCTAGACCTTCCTCAATTGAACAGAGCATATTCCAACTTCTTTACCCTGGCCCTTGCCCACTACCCTAAATTAACCCACTATGAATAAGGACATGTAAGCAAACAACAGATCACAATGGGTAGTAACTACCAACAAACATGAAACACTATTTTTCCAAACTAGGTAAATTGCAACAATTGCAGTGGAATAGTTTTGAAAGTTATCTTCAATTTATTTAATAGAAATCCTGTTCTAGGAAATACAGCAAAGGAAGCTGACTTCTCTGAAATAGCTAACAATGAAGAAGAACTTTAAATGGTGTTAAACGTACCCCCCTTTCCTGAAGGCTAAATAGATAACTTTGGCAACTTATCAAGAACAATTAAAGTTGGAAAACTGCCAATTCCTCTGCCTCAGGAAAAAAAGATCAAAAAGACCCATCTCTGCATTCCTGCCTTCCAAGAACATGGCAGGGTTTGTTTTTCAATTCTTCCCACAGTCAGCTCTGACGAGTAAAAGAAGGAAGGAGTTGAAAAGAGGGCAGAGACTTTCTGAAATGTTTACAGCCACAGACCCTGCCAACTGCTGCTTCCCCATTAGCTGAGTGTGTTTTGGGTCACCGAAGCTGGGGTGTCAGCTCCTGGTTGGACAATGATTCAGTAAACAAAGACACTTCAATATGTTTTCCACCCAAAATGCTCAAAACAGACACGGAGGCTTCACAGGCCTGATGCCTGAGCCTCCCACAAAAGCTCAGCCAAACCGCTCGATCAATCATGATTATTTGGTGCCCCCCTCTGGCCTTACTGCAGAAATTTCATTTAACTTCCGTAAGAAATTGAAAAGAATTCCTAAACATAAGTCCAGGATGAAATCACAAAAAATATGCTTGCAGGAGAAACCTAGTTTTGTCTGCACTTATAATGATTATTCCAATTCTCCAAAGGCAAAAGAAAATTTGGCAGAGCTGACTGCATGCTTTTAAACTCATAATGTACTTAGGGTGATATAATTTTGCTTTATGTATTTTTAAACATCCCCCAAGGAGGTAGAGAGCTCTATCAGTTCTTTGTAGTTAAGATAACTAGGCTACCTGGGCTCTACTCAGAAGAATGAGGCAATTTACTCAGGAGAAATCATTCTGTAAAACTCAGACAGCCTTAGAACATAGTGAAGTTGGAATATCAAAAACTCATGTTAAACAATATTACTTATTAAGATCATACAGTTCCTATCTTTTCAGCTTATCCACCAGTCCTCACCCAAGTCCCCTGGAGGTTTTCAGTAGATACAGGTTGTGTCCAGTACCAGAAAGCTCCCAGTATCCGAAAGTGAGCTTCTTTTCCATACCCAAGGCCTCCTTCACTGTGGCCCCTCCCTCTGAGGTGACCCCGCTCTTTTAGCAGGGCCAGAATTGTCTGATCTCTTCTGGGAGCAAATATAAGGGTTCCCAGCTATGTCATTAAGGGGCTAGGCAAGGGGACAGGGCACCTTGTGCCCACATTGCTGAGAGAGAACGGAGCCAGCACAAGTGCTGAGGATAAGCACCCTGGGGTTTCCAAAGCAGCCCTGAGGGTGTCAGATCCTAACAGGGCACCATGACGAGGGGAAGCCAAGCTGTGAAAGCAAGAAGGTGAGGAGCCTCCCTCTGTGTGGGTGAGAGGAAGGTGACTGAGGAGGACGTCCCTGCACAGGGCTCTGGGCGTTACTGCCAGCTCTTTCTGCAGCAGATATGAATAAGCTAGAGGAGGACACACGGAGAAGGCTACAGGGCATCCCTCATTCTTCCCTTCTTGCCCCTTCAGAGTTCTGAAATTCAGAGACCTCTTGGACTGGAACATGCAACTGATTCTTATTTCCAAGTGGTAAAAAATAATAAAGCTGAAAAAAGTCTCTGAGGAAAAAAGATCAATTAAAATTCAACCTTGGGATAAGAAACAAATGAAGGGGAGGGCCAGAATACATTTTTCTGAAAACCTCTGAAGTAATCACAGTGAGGGCTCTCATGAATACTGGATCTTATGGAAACCAATTGTTCAGGCCTTCAACAAAAGGTCAGATGGGCAAGAGGCTAAATACGCGTCATGCACTAAACATTGAGTATTAGAGTTTACAAGTCAAAGGGGACTCTACAGAAAACACATCTATTTTCCCTCAATATCATCTGTTAGGCAATGCATGGTAAAATTTTCCAAGTAAATGACAACTTGATAAATAATACTTTCCGATGGTGAACAGAGGTGACATTTCCTCACTACAAAAATATTTTCTTTGGCAGGTGAGATTAACTGAATCAGAAGTCCACTGACACTGAAATCACAGAACCAAATTCCCTATCACAGCACTTATTGCATTGCATTAGAACTGTTTGTTAAATATCTTTACTTACTATCCTAGATGCTATAATATTTGCCTTTTTCTCCCCAGTGCTTGTCAGGGGGTTTGACATATAACAGGCAATCAAATCATGTTTTCTTGATTTCAATTGAATGTCCCTTTTAAGGCTATTTTGCTCACTGATTTAATAAGGGAATAGCAGCCTGAAAGCATAAGTTTTGTTTTTCTAAATGAATGAGGGTCTGATCTAGAAAATATTGTGCTGTTTTAGATAAAATGTTTTAGTGCCGTACTAGAGAGAGGAAGGAGTTCTGGGCCAATTAGTGATTCTATTTTGGCACCCTTGAGGAGGACAAAATAAATTACTTTCTATTTAAGAAAAGAAAAAGTAAAAATATAAAGCAATTTAAACTGAGAATATCCATATAAAGAGAAAAATTGTGAGCCTCAATCTTAGGTTTTAAAAAGGATTTCAAAACAGTTTTCCAATATTTCTAAGACTCCTATGGGAAATATGGGATGAGAATATGAGGTAACAATTTCCTCCAAAGTATACATGTGGAAATCTACATAGCAACACCATTTATTTGGGCCATAACTGAAACAGTTGGCCCATTTCATCAAACAAGTCGTTTGTATCTGGTTTCCACCTACACAGTCTGGTCCAGCACAGGAGTACAGCCAAGCTCCCAATAGGCAAGTTTGAAAAGACTGCTTTAGTCCTATCTGATTCAGGGATCCTCTTCTGACATTATGTCAATATTGAAGGGGATAATAATGAACCAGATGATTTCAGGTAACTCATCTCCTCCTCTCCTTCTTATCCAGCAAGTTCCATAACTCATCTGTCTCAGGTGCAGAGAGGAGATGCACAGCCTTGAATCACGAGTAGCTATGGGCGCAGACCTAGCGATACTTCTCAGAGCAGACCTGCCCCATTCAATAAGCACATCTTTCCAGATGACCAACAGCCCCTCAGTGCAGAGACCAGAAATTCCAATAGCATTCTCCTATCTCAGACATATGCCTTTGAGAGCATAGATATTCTTAGGAATAATAACAACTATAAAATCACGTTTGATTTGATTCTATTTTTTGGCTTCTTGTTCTATGATGCTTATACCAAATCAACCATTTTGCCTTTTGTAGAGGAAAAAGACATATGCAAGATTGATGACTTTCTTATCCCACTGCCCTTCCTATGCTGAAATTAATAAGGAAAAAAGAAACTTTAAGTCATTAAAATTCTTCATGCAAGCACAGTCTCTCTCCCTGCTCTCCACTTCATGCACTTTATCGTCTGTGAATGATTGTGGACTTATAAGTTTCCAATCTAACTTCCTCAGGAGATCCAATGAGTCTGTCTCTGGCATGGAAGCTTCCCTCTCTCGTTAGACATTTTATGCAGTTCTGAGGATGCAACAAATCTCATTTGGTCATTTGGGAGCTCCACACCATCACCCACATATTAACTTGTCACCCTGAGTAATAAAGTTCACAAACTCCATTTCATTTTTTTCTTCACCATGTTGCCTGATAATATAAAAAGGTGTCACATTCCTTTGATTTGTAGCTTGTGTGTTTGTGAAATAGCCTCTCCACAAACAACCTGATGAAGTCAAGGAAGCTGAATGACTTTTTTAATGCCCAGGCCTATTTCCCAGTAAATATTCATGTGCATAAACATAAAAGTGTTAAATGAGATGAAATTTTGGTAATTGCACAAACAGGAAAAAGCAAAGCATGATTATTCTGAGTGGGGTAGAAATTTCTAGACTCACTGCCTGTGTTAAAAACAGTGACCCCAAATTACATAGGCAGGTATGGCATTTGCAGACCTTTGAATTACTATGATATCAAAATATGCCACATTGGTCATATGTAATTAAAAAATGGCTATCTACTTTTCCACAGCTTTCCTTAATTTAGGCGTCCTTTGTGATATGCAAAATACATCTATACCTGATCCATTTTAACAGCCTGTTTTCTAATGAATATATTTGTAGTTCACTTTGACAGACACTTCATGAACAGTGATTCTTTTGCCACCCTTATGTGGGGATAAAAGAATAGCAATCAATCACAGGTGCTATTTGGATTTCTAATAACTATGTTTCCAGAAAAATAATAGCGATTTTTTGTGGGCATATGATCATCAGCAATTCTCATCATTATTCATCAACTTGATTCTCTATGGAGTGATTTTTAATATTGGAGGTGTCACAGACTCCTTCAAGGATATGATAAAATACCTAGGCCTCTCCCCCAAAATGAAATAATCATAAACACTATTTTTGGTCTATAATTCAATAGATTCACAGACTTCTAAAATTCACCAACTATGGATGATGTCCAGTTAACAATATCTGCTCTAGGATTATGATTACACCTGTTTTAAAACCATCATTGTGGATTATGGTGACAATGTGCAAAACATGCTTTAGCCAAGCAAGACAGGCTGCAGGGAAAGAGTAGAAGATATTTACCATTGTCATTAGAACCAGTGGGTGACAAGGGGGGTTTCACTAGGGGTTGGGCAATAAGTGAGAAAATAGGGAACAAAATAACAAAACCAGTAGATTAAAATGGGGGGTTATAATTATATAGAAAGAAAGAAGACAAAGGGGGAAAAAAAGACCTTACTCCTAGTAATGTCTGACATTAAAAAAAAAAAAATAAACAGATTATCAAATGGAAAATTGGCCCTTCAAAATTTTAAGGTTTTTGTTAATATAGCTTTATTTGCATGAAAGTAACCCTTTGAAAACTGGTAAAGAGGGATTATCTGTGCAAAATATGCTTTTTATGTTGAGATATATTTGCAATTTGATTTCTTCTAGAATTTTTAAAGAAGGCTAGTTTCCAATTCATCCATAGGTTATGTTCTATAGAGGTAGCGCCTTATGTTGGGAAGAACACACTCATTGCACTTATAGTGACTGGACAGGACAAATTAAAAGTGTCACTGCTTTAGAAGAAATAAGAAGCAGAGTATGTTCTTCACATAACCAATGAATACGGCAAGGAAAGCTGGCCAAAAAAAAGCAAAATAAATTTATTTGAAACAACAGTAGATTGGACATATACATTTATTTCTTCTCTGTCCTAAAATTCTCCTCATATAACAATATGGGAAATCAAAAATAAAAAATACAAGCTCTAGGGAGAAGAAAATGGAATAGAAGACCACAAAAGTGGAAAGACTTCAATTTTTAAAAAGCTATAAAGCAGATGTAGGCTTAGTAACAGACAATATATGGAAGAAGTATGGGCTGAGTGTTCTACAAAGAAGACACCTTTGAGAAACAAGCCAATTTGCCTCAATGACCCTGGAAAGACTTAGGATTTGAACTGTCAAAATCCTGCAAAGTAGGAGTAAGGTGTACTGGTGCAACCAGAGGTATTAACTGAAAGTCTCTATATAAAGAGGCCCCTTCCAACTACCCCTCCCTGCTTGGTGGTTATCCCTCCCACACCCCACCCCCACCATTATCACCCCCTTAAAAAGATTGAATCTAAAGGCTCTGGACTTAGGACACCAGGCATACGTGGAGGGTAGGAAGGTAGCAACATGGACTTGACAACAGGACTGAATAAGTGAAGTTTCACAGTAGCCCTACCCTCCTTCCTCCTCTCTGCTTACAGAAAGCTAGAGCTGGGCTTAAAGCCCCAACTCAGGGCATTATACTAGAGGATGCCCCCCTAGGAAAAATCAAATAGTCCCAAAGAAAAGACTCTCAAGACTTAAGGGCTCCTAATGAATAAGCTGAGACCCCTCAGGCTCCCCTATAGTAAGTCAGCAGCAAATAAGCTCCTCCGGCCCACAGCTTCCAATCAACTTTTTACTGCCTCACTCTTAAATATGAATGGACAGCCAAGTAGCGAAAGTGTTTCAAAGAAACCTCTAGCAGGAAAAACAAACAGAAAAAAATAGAAGAGAGGAAATAGAGGCAATGCAGGGTATAAGAAAGCATTAAAAAACTGTCATTACCATTCTCTGAGAAGTGAGTTTACATCAATAACAAAGTACAGAATACTATTGAAGAGGAATAATGGAAAACGAGAAGCTCCTGAAAGTTAAAAATGGGACCATTAAAATTTAAAATGAATCAACAAAAGGAAAAGGGCAAGATTCAGTTTTGTTTCAATATTATGCCTTTTTGGGTTGTGTTTGGCAACTATAAATAATAAATACCCCACCTCTATTTATCCTTACAACTTACATTTTGTACATTGTAGGAAGAGACTCCCAGGTAATCATTAGATTGTATATCCATAATTTTGATCTCTAGTTCTCAGGCCCATGTGTCAAATGAAATCCTTATGAAAATAATCTACAGTTAATTCTCTGTGCTTGCCTTACTGGCTAGATTGTGAACTTCTGAAGTCAAACTTCCTCAGTTTACACCTAGAATTCACAGCACCTGGCACATTTTGGGGCCTCAATAAGTATTGTAAGAAATCTTTTTTGGAAATATTCTTAAGTATTTCAAACATCTCTAATCTTTTAGGACAGAAGAAGCAGTAGGGAGATGTTCAAAAAAGTTTAAACATATTATGAGGAATCTACTAAGAGATGAAAAAAATAGTGATTATTTTGAGTTAAATAATGGAAGTAAATTGGATAAGGAAAAATAAACATTGTATTTCAAAGTGAAAACAATAGGAACATATGAAAATACTACTTTAATGAACAAATATTTATGACGTGTACTGAATAGAATATTAAAATAGATGTGCTGAGTTTTTCTAATATCATACAATAAATATTTATCAAAGGCTGATTATGTGCTAAACAAAGTGCTAGATGTGTTGAGATGAAGAGATGTAGAGATGAACAAAATAGAGCATCTCTCTTCAAAAAGCACACAGTGTAGTAGGACCAGATTAAAGTGGAAGATGATAATCCCTTCCCTTCGGCAATATAAAGCTACTGTGTACACATTTCAATCTGGAGAAAAAATGGATTGGAATGCCATTTCTGGAAGAAGTCATCTTAAGCAGACCCTCAAAGAACAAGTCAGGGAGACCAAAGGGAAAAAGATACTCTGAGCTGGAGTGATAAACCATCCTTGTTTGCCTGGGAATAAGGGAGTGCCTGGGAATGAGGAATTGCCTGGGATGAGGGGAATTTCAGGGCCTGGGACAATTGATCATCCTATTTTCAGCAGAAGAAATAACTTGGTTGAAAAGTAAAAGAAAACATAGGTATTTGGAGATGTAATGAATTCCAGAGTTCCAGAGTGTACATAAAGGAGACATTCAGCAAATAAAAATGTAAGAAACTAAACATTCTAAGGAACATTATGAACCATATAAAAGAGTTTGGAGTATAATCCTAAATCAATGCAGAATCGTTGATGGGTTTTTGCTCAAAGAAGTGAAATGTTCTGATTTGTCTTGGGAAAGATCATTCTGACTGCCCTGTGGAAGATAAATTGAAAAGCTAAGATAGGAGGAAAGTGAATGGGTCAGGGAGCTAGTATATTAATTCACGGGGAAAAAGAAAAAGAAAAATGGAAGCTTTAATGAGGATATAGAGGAAGAGATAAATTCAAGAAATATTTGGGCAGTTGAAACAATAGGATTTACACACTTATGTGTAAAGGATCTATAATTGCTCCCATGTGTCTGGTTTAATAGCTCAGCAGATGGAGGTTTCATTCATCAAGAATGGAAATCTTAAAGAAAGAACAGGTTTTGAGTAGAGATGTTTGGGGAGGAGAAGATCATGAATTTTCTTGGAATGGTTGAATATAGGAGCTCCACAGAATATTCTAATCAAAGTAGCAGAAGGTGAATGTTTTTAAATGTAGTTCTTATACCTATGACTAAGCTTTAAGACAGAGAAAAAGCTTTGTAAATCATCAGCATACAGGTAGGAGGGTGAGAAGATAATAGTATTAACCAATATTTAAATGGTGAGGAGAAGAAAAAGAGCCCAAGAATACAGAGAAGATGGTTCCAGTGGAGAAACAGAACCTCTAAGCTAGATTGGTATCAAGGAACAAAGGCAAAAAGGTGTTTCAAGAAGGAAGTATGGTTAGTATATTAGTCAAGGTTCTCCGGAGAAACAGAACAAATAGAAGATAGTTAGATGGCAGATAGATAGACAAATAGATAGAGATAGAGATATCTCTATATAAAGAGATTTATTATAGGAATTGGCTCACATGATTATGGAGGCTGACAAGCCTCATAGTTTGCCATCTGCAAGGCAGAAACCTGGGAAAGCCAGTTGTGTAGTTCCAGTCCAAGTTTAAAGGCCTAAGAACCAGAAGTGCAGGTGGCTTAAGTGCAAGTCTAAAGGCAGGAGATCAATGTCCCAGCTCACACACAGACTGAGTGAATTTTCCCTTCCTCCACCTCTTTGTTCTGCTTAACTCAGTCTACCAATTCAAATGCTAATCTCATCCAGAAACAAACTGGCTCTATTGCTTCACTCCCAGAAATAATGTTTAGCCAAATATCTGGGGACCCTGGGATCCAATAAAGTTGACACAGAAAATTATGTTTCATTTCTAAAGCTTCAGAGAGATCAAAATAATAAGTCTGAAATGTACCCAAAGATGTCATTGCTTTGGAGTAAATTAGAGATCTTTCCCAAAGCAGGTTTGGTGTGGAGATGGGTGACTAAAAATAAATGACAGTAAGAATGTAAGAAAACACGGAAAGAAATTATAGGCTAATCTTTCAAGAAGCTTGGCTAAAACAATGTAACATTTGGCTTCTGCCTCAGAGAAGTGACACTGTTAGAAATTAGGTCATCTAGATCCTGCCAATGTACTCAGCATTTTTAGGCATCCCCAACACTCTGCAATGTCTGTGGCTATACAACTCTGTGATCAATAAAATGTGTTCAATGAGAGACCCAAACAAAAAAGCTCTCATTTTTTGCATCATATTAATATATATTATAAATCAAAGTTATGGTTAGTTGAAACTTCAACTTTGCTAAGAAAAACTAGCAATGCCTATAATATAACCAAGGTGATAAGAACTGGTTGCTACTATTCAA
The DNA here is from genome assembly GCA_963574885.1 of Lepilemur ruficaudatus. Classification (NCBI taxonomy): domain Eukaryota; kingdom Metazoa; phylum Chordata; class Mammalia; order Primates; family Lepilemuridae; genus Lepilemur; species Lepilemur ruficaudatus. The sequence goes on from CAUYRT010047144.1 coordinate 18,320, forward strand.
TACAGTCCATGAACAGCTCTAAGCACAAAAATGAATTTTCCAGGTGATTTATTGGGTTTAAGTTTCTTAAAAATTGCACAGTACAATCCTGAGCAACATAGCAAGACCCAGGTTTTGGTTAACGAAACCTGTTTAGTGAGATTTTATCATTTGTAGGCATGACTCACCAGGACCCCTTAGAAAGGAATTTTTGGGCAAAGAGAAGATCAGAGTTCATTCCTCAAATCCACGGCAGAGTTTTTAATATGACTCTAAGGGGGTTATGTGCACATACAAAAAGAACAATCACATCCAAGGAGATAGCATACCTTTTTTTACATTAAGTAACACAACAATAAAATGATTTTCTAGAAGGATTATTAGGTACTATGCAGTTCGAGAGATACAATTCCCACATTTCACTGGCAAATGCGTAACCTTTTTTAGATAAAGGGATAATCAAAGTTTATTCTTCCATTTGGGAAGGGAGGAAGAGAAAGAGAATGCTTTCACAGACTGCTATTGCCACAAGTCTTCTCCCTGAACAGTTCCCTCTAGCGATATTTCTAATTGTTTGGCTTCTTACCAGGCACCTTTAGATTATGTAGTGAAGCAGTGGAAATGAAATGTTTTGACCTTGACCTTAAAGTAAAGATGACTTTAAATGTTTTCTCCTAAGCCTGTTGCTTCCCAAAGCCAGGCAAGCTTTCTTTTGCTGCAATCAGATATGTGTTCAACAGATTCAGAATCCTTAGCAGCCTAGAAATTAATTATAAAATGAAATTATTAATGGCATATTTAAAAATTATCCTTGTATTCTCATACTTATATTTGTTTTTGTATAACACTTATTTTTTCTAATTAACTCCTTCCAGTCCCTCTTGTTGTCTCATTCTTGCTTGCTCATTCCATTCACGACTATTTTGAAGTAGCTAAGCCCCATTGATGAGTCTATGGTAACATTAGTTTTCTCCTTATTAATTTATTCAGAGCCAATGAGTCTAAAGTAACCCTCTTCCTAATTCAAGAACCTGTCTTTTAGGAAAAAGCTTTCACTGTATTTTTTTTTTCTTTCTTTCTAAACCAGGGCACTTCTCTGAGCATTTCAAAAGGACAAGTTTCTAGAGTTCATTTTGCTTCTTCTTTTGAACTTTAAACTGAATCAGCTCTCCTTGAACTGCCTTTTCAGTACTGGATTCTGGTGGTACTTGCATATTCTTGTGGATTCATGCATAGTCTTGTATAAATCCCTTGTCTCAGTCTGATCCTGCTGCTACAACAAAATATCTTAGACCAAATAATTTATAAATAATAGAAATTTATTCTTCACAGTTCTGGAGGCTAGGAAGACCAAGATCAAGGTGCCAGCAGATTCAGTGTCTGATGAGGGCCCAGTCTCTGCTTCCAAGATAGTGCCTTGAATACTGCATCTTCCTGAAGGGACAAATGCTGTGTCCTCACATGGCTGAAGGAACAGAAGGAAAAGAAGGCCTAGCTAGTTCCCTCTAGCCCTTTTATAAGGTAACTAATCCCATTCATAAGGGCTTTGCTCTCAAGGCCTAACCATTTCCTAAAGGCCTCACTTCTTAGTACTATTGCATTGGAGATTAAGTTTCAATATGAATTTCGGAGCAACACATACATTCAAACCTTAGCATCCCTCAAGCTAACGTTGAATAAACGATTTGGCCAGGTAGCTTTTCTAAAGGTCACATTTATTTTCAAATTAAAGTAAAATGGCCAAAGTTAACCCCTGACCCCAACATTAAAAAGTTAAACAGTTTTGTTCCCTTTGTGAATATATTCTCATGGGCTGATGTTAATGAACCTTAAGCTCTGGGGTACCTTACTTGCCCAAGGCCCAGAGAGTCCCTTGCATTACTGCATTTATAATATTTATTCTTTCTGTAAAGAAAACCCCAAAATTGTATAAGCCTCAGTCTCCAAAATATCTAAACCTACTCCTATATATGCTATTAAAATAGATACAACTTCTTCTTGGTAATTGCAACACAGAAAAAAGAAATGGTCAGACAGAGAAAAAGAGGTGGGAGAGGGGCTTTTCTCGATTTTCAAAGACTATTATATAAAATGAGCAAAATGATGTGTATATCAATACCTGAAAGTAAGGTGATCAACTAAACTAAGTGCTAAATGAGCAGACTATTTTAAAGAACTAGTTGCCATGGAAACTGGTACAATATAAATTATTATATATACAGATAAACTGAATTTATTTTACTGCTTGTAATGTGAATATACGGCAAATTCCCTCTTCTTCGTTTTCTTTTTTCCCCTTTTGAGGTTGACTTTAAAGATTGCAGGAACAGCAATCTATTGAAGGTCAAGGCCCAGAGGCTTCTGACAGAACCAACACTAGCAAAATCAGCAGGAACAGCTTTAGTGAAATTACTAAGACAATTCCCACAAGGAACTGAATGTCTGCACAGGTGAATAATCTCTAACATAGCAGCACATGATGTTGGGCATTCAGAGTCTCCCTTTGAGATTCTAAGGAATACTATGGATGCTCCATCCAGAAAAATACAAATTCAAATTTTTCATATGATTTCAGAGGCTTTCTCAGGCCCATCTGGAAGTCCATCTCTGGTCATGGAACTTGGCTAATCCATTTATGGATTATTATATGTTATACATTATATTATATTCCTTGATTCCATGTTATGTAGCAGCCACACTAATATATCAGTTACTGATTGTATACAAAACACATATCCTATCTCTAAATAATCTTCATACAGCTTACTGCAAACTATCCTGACATGTAGGTAAGACCCAATCTTTCAATTTGATTTTTTAGTATGTTTACTGATCAGATAATCTCTCTTTTATTTTTAACTGTAAGAAATTAATTCTGGAATGTAAGCAAGCATGACAGAAAGAGAACAGGTTCCAATAATGGGGAGTAGTTTTTATTTGATCAGTCTTCCCGGTGGTCCCACAGTCACACTCAGGCCCTTCCCAGGGGAGCCCTAGAGCACAACAGGTTGCACACTGCTCCGAGAAGCAAGGACAGGCAAGACTGCAAAGACCCGGCTGCCTAGTCAAACCGCTTTGATATGTGTATTAAATGAAGTTTTGAAGTTTTTGTGGATACTGGAGGTGAGAAGACATACAATAAAAAGCTCAATTAAGTAAGTGATTTAATCTTTTGTCAAGATTTTCATCTCCCCCGCTTGGCCTTCAATCATCTCCCTGGCCTCTCAAACAAGCACTGAGGGATCCATGGCCTGGAATTAGTCAGTGTTAATCAAGAAACATCTAAGAAGGTTTCTCCCTGCAGCTAGATTGTCAGGTCATCTACCCAGGTGTTTGCTTGGTTTCAATCCTAATAGAGCCCAAGTGTCCATGCTGCTGGGTATACATTAACCTTATTCTTTCACCTTGTCCTGTTCTTACAATTTGTTTTATTCCTTTCCTTGATTTATTCTTAAATAATTATATCCTCTTGGTTCCCGCCAGGTTAGCCGGTTCCTTGCTTTGGATTCTAACTTCATTGTGTCCTCTATTCCTAATGCCAACTGGATTTCAGCCCACTTCCTTGTCTGATCCCCAGTGGTGTCAGAGTGTGGACAGACACATTCAGTCCCATTCACACACACCCAGGGGCAGGTACCACTCATCCTCACACTCATCCACACTCGAGCTCTCTCTTTCCTGCAATCACTCACACTCAGTGCCTTCCATCTACAACCTCTCAGCCCCACTCACACTCATCCAACCATTCACAACCACCCCGCTCACTCACACACACAGAATCTCACACTCACAAGCAGTTGCCCACCGACTTCAAGGCGGCCCTGCTCAGTCTCATGCTGGCCCTACCCACACACACTCACACTAATCAGCTCACTCACAGCCACTCCCTCAAATGCAGCACTCCACCTCATAAACTCACGCTCCCGCACAGTCGGGCACAGAGTCAATTAGTCCCCGGTACCATTCACACTGTTCATATTCACACACCCTGCCACACCCAGCCACACAAACTTGCAGGTACAACCAGTCCCACTCACACCTATTCACACTCGGTCCACTCACACCTAGTCCCACATACTCACACCTAGTCACACTCAGCCCATTCACATCTAGTCATACTCAGTCACACTCACACATGATCCCACACAGTCACACTCAAACATTGTCGCACACAATCTCAATCACACCTAGTCACATTTCACAAAGAATTGCACTCTATCCCACGCTCTCTCTCAGTTATTTGCTCTCATACTCTTCCGACCTGACTAACAGTGTCACCATCCTCTGCATTTGCTTCCCCGGCTCAACTGCAGTACTCACACAAAGTGTCCCAGCTCACATATAATACAAGTGCTCTCACACACTCACACCCAGTCCCACAAACTCATATACAGTATATCCAAGCCCATCCCCTCATACCCCTGCACGTGCACAATCCCATGCATGTGGACACACACACACACACACACAGGGATACTGCCAAGTCCCATTTACACAGAAGCTCACAAATTGACTCACTTGTGCTCACACAAACACCCAGCCCCACTCCCTCACACAGAAACCCACCACCCAGATCTACCCTCCTGCTCTCTCATTTAACTTGCCCCACCCCCCACCCTCCTGACATCCATTTCCAAAGTCACTTACCCCTCCGGTGAGTGGCTCAATGATGGGGTTGCTCCACCCAATAATTTTGACGTCTTCTACAAGTGTTTTTACTTGACTAGACATGAACCAAGAATGGCACAGTAATATAGTTTCCTTTTTCAAAAATTTTCTTGAGTGGTATCCCTTTTTATGTAAGGTGCTAAAGAAATAGGCCTAGAGAGAGGGCACTTCAGGTTTTGAATGACTTTAAAAGACGCCTTGGGATAAAATTGGATTCAATTATGAAGACAACATCTATATTGTAATTTGATAGAAAAAATTGAATGCAGGGGACTGGTTCACAAAGAATCTGTGTGCACTAAAGAGTTTTCAGGGGATAGTGAGGCAATTTCAAAAATAAAAACTGGAGGAAACCACTATCCCCCTTAAGCCTGGAAATACAATGGAAAGAAATGGCATATTAGACTTTTCCAGAGAAACAGAACCCATAGGAGAAAGAAAGAGAGAGAGGGGGGTTGATTTTCAGGATTGGCTTATGTGATTGTAGGAGCTGGTAAGTCTGAAATTTGTAGGGCTTGTTGGCAGGGTGGAAATTCAGGTAAAAGTTGATAATGCAATCTTGAGGCAGAATGGCTTCTTCTTTGGGAAACCTCAGTCTTTGCTTTCAAGGCCTTCAACTAGTTGGAAGAGGCCCACCCACATTATAGAGGCCAATCTGCTTAAAGCCAACTGGCTATAAATGTTAACCACATCCACAAATACCTTCACAGCAGCATGTAGACTACTGTTTGGTTCGATGTAACAACTGGGCGCCATAGCCTAGCCAAGTTGACACAGAAAGTAAACCATCATAGGTGGTGTTACTGGAGCCCAGAGGTCACCCAGCAAGAGCTAGAACCACAGAGGAGACACAGCCAGTGCTGGACACTGAGGCAGGGAGAAATGGACAGCATTCGAGTTGCTCCCTCCTCCTGCCCTCCAGTCTGCCCCAGGATCTCACATTGGCCTCATCCAACTAGAGTTAGTTAGCCAGACATTTGGGAAATGCCCTTGCAAGGGCCCGTCCCGTTGGTACAGAAGAGAGCAGGGAAGGATGAGTAAGAGTGCGGCTAAAAAGGATAAGGAAGGACAGGCACAGTAGAGGTGTGAATTCTAGGTCTGTGAGATGTTAGATTTCTGAAACCAGGTCCAGTTTGATTGAGAAAGGCTTGGTGCATATGAACTGAAAATACTCAAAGATGAAGTGTAGAACAGCCTCAGCTGTGCTCTTCTCAGAAGACTGGAGCTACCTACCCTCAAAGCACCTCTGGAACCTAGGCTGGAAACAGACAGTGTGGTACCCAGAAACACTGGTATTAGCGAACCAATCAATCAGACTCTGGTTTTCTCTAAGGCTGGGCTGTATGAGGACTGAAGTGCTTTTGAACCAAATAAGCCTCTTGGGGCAGCCATCCTTGGCTTTACTGGCAGCTGGATGAAATGCTCCTGAAACTTACATTCCATCATGCCCAACGGCATGCCAAGAATGCCGGAGATCTGCAACAAAAGTGGATGAATCACTCCTTGAGTTTTTTGAGGTTTTGTTTTTTTAATATCAAGGAGTTTTCTCAGGACTTTCTACTTATCTTCCCAATCATTCTAAAATTACAAGGAAGACTAGAGTATATTCAATCTTTAGATGCCATATTTATAAACCTTACATCCTGCAGTTTAGTCTTGATGAAGTGAAAATTCCTTTCATTATTAAAATGTGTTTTCCAGGAGGGAGACTTAATTAGGCTTTCAACTACAGGATTCCATTTATCTTCAGGTAAATAAATGCAAGTAGAACATTGGAGGATCACCGAGCAAAATTCTTTCCCCTTCAAACACTATCAAAGCTACAGAAAAGAATGCAATAAATTCATACAGTTTTGACATAGAACCAAGTTTTCAAAACAATACAGAAATCTCTTCTACAGGATCTTGGAAAGTGATCATCTGCCCCTTCATTCATAATATTCAAAATTCAATTTTTTTAATTCAAAAACTTCAAAAAACATTTGAGGACCTACTGTGCATGAAGCAGTCTTCTATGTGCCAATATACAATAGTGAATGTGAAGTGCAAGGTTCCCTTCTCATAAAGATTTCATTCTAGTGAGGAGAAGGAAAAAGAAAAAGAGAAAAAGGCAAAGAAAAGAAAGTAATTTCAGACCATAATAAATGCTCTGAATGAGGGTTGGGAGATGCCCTTGGAGGAAGTGATATGAAGACCAAAATCTGAGCAGTAATATGAAACGTCATGAGAAGAAGATGAAGGCAAATGTGATAGCCCTGAGATGGGAATGAGCTTTGCATATTAAAGTGAAAGAATGCTAGGAAGCCAGAGATTGAGTCTCCACTGAAGTGTCAGAAATGGGCAATGGCATTTTCTGCGCCACGTGATCACATGGGGATGTTACTGTTATTTCATAACAGGGACCAGGGATGTTAAATATCTAACACTATTTGAAATACTCCAGCTCCAGAAAGAATTCTCCTACTGGGCACCCACCACTCCCCCAAAAAAATCAGTCCTTCCTTTGAGCAACCCTGACAGAAAACAGTGAGTAAAGGACAAATTGCTAGAGCAGAGGTGAGAGAGCTAGACAGGGGACACATTAGATAGGATTTCTGGGCCACAGTGAGAGTTTAGATGGTTATTAGAAGTGTGACGGAAGTCACTGAATGTCTTGTAATCAGGGAAATGTTTTCATAAGTTCTAGGGATAGCAAGCACATTGTCTTATCTTTTATCTCACTTTGGTTGGGGTCCTGATTCTTAGAGGACCCCTTTTATACTTAGCTTACATTAGACCCTGTAACTTCCACTAAATCTCTAGGACCACAAAAGGCAGCCCCAGAAAATGCCAATTCCCTCTTTGTTTTAATCTACCCCTTCATATTCCATTAAAACCCAGTGTCTGGGGCCACTTCTATGCTCATTAGAGGGAATTCTACAATTCACTGCAAGTCACGGGTCCACATCTCAAGTGCAAATGAGATATGCTTTTCCCGCTTACATGTTCTTTCTTTCTGTCCTTATTCCTAGATCTTAGTCACTGGCTGCTAGGCCTCAGACCCTCACATTCTATTCCAAGTGACTAGTTCTGCCTGAATTAAGGGCCTACAATTGATAACAGTAGGGAGCCCTAATTTTCCTGAGGCTTAGCCCTACTTAGTTTTGCCCATACTTTCAGCATTTAAGTCCCACGCTTGACCCTAGGCCCACAGCAGATGTTCTATTACTTCCAAGCAGACTTTCCTAATGCCCACCATATGACTACCTGGCTGCATATCCACACATCTTCTTGTTGCCAGGCATGACTGTATTCATGCTGTGCCCATCTGCTGAGACATCCAGAAGGGAAGCAGGCTGTTGTAGCAACAGCAGTCATTTGGGAGTCAAACCTGGATGTGAATTCTAATACAATAGTTCACTAACTGTGGAATTTTTGTTAATTTCTTAGAGCCTTAGTTTCCTAAAGTAGTGATAATGGTGATGATAATAATACCTGCCTCAAAGTTCTATAATATATAAATTAACACAATGTAGGCGTTCAAAAGTGAGCTACTGTTCTCATCTTTATTTATAATAATTGCCAGACCTCTCTAATAAAGGCCCCAAAGCTAACACCTATCACCAGGCACATTGGATTCCGTGACCTCACTGTCCTTTTTCTCCTAAACTTCTGTTCCGTGCTATTTGAATGTGCCCATTTATGGGTTCTGGTTCCCTATTTTTGAAGATTTGAGTGTTAGGCCAGGACTTTGAACCAGTCTGGCTACTGAGTGAACCAAGTAACAAAGGACTATTGAGCAGGAAAGGGTGGGTGTACACAGGAAGAGCTAGATGCTTAGAGGTATTCTTGGAATGCTAAAAAGGTAAAGCAATAGCTGAGGATAAAGCTAAATGGAGGATTGAGACAGGAGAAAATAGCAGGGAGTGGGACGGGAGAACAAAGCAACTCTTATCCTCAATTATCCTGGCAGTTCTGGGCTTGGCTACATTTGCAGATCTTTGTTTAGATTCTCATTTTGCTTTGGCTGCTGAGGCCTCTTCTGGTGGGATTTTGGGGAATTCTATAACCCATCGTCCCACTCCACTCTGCTGTGGCTTTAACTGATGTGGAGAAAGGCAACTATTCAGTAAAATTAGGTCCCTGCCATATAACACAGCTGTTTTCCGTCACAGAGATTTACTTTTGACAAGTAATTTATATTGCTTTCAATTACTATGGGCTATTACTGGGGGATATGGGAGGAAGGAATTGGAGACAAGATTGCTTGGGAGTGTTTTAATGCAGTTTGTTGTAACAGGTGGCCTGAAGAACTGCTGACTTGATGCTATGCCACAGCTGTGCTTAGCTGGCTTGACTGTGCAGAAACCCAGCTCCACCCGGACCAGGCGTAACCCAGGTGCACCTAGTGAACAGCTGTCCCTTTTTTAATTAGGTGAAGGAAATGAGCACAGATTTGAAAAGTAATATTATAAAAACCAGAGTGCAAAGGGATGATTTACTTCCACTTCATTTTATTATTTGTTATAAATGGTTTATGAAAACACACTGAGTGAATTAACAATGTCTCTTTACAGGGTTTACTCCAATGTCACCGACCAGTGCTTCTCATAATTTAACATGCACACAAATCACCTGGGGATCTTGTCAAAATGCAGATTCTGACTCAGTAGTTTGAAGTGAGCCTGTGATTCTGCATTTTTAACAAGCTCCAGGTGATGCCAGTGTCTGCTGGTCCAAAAGAACACTCTGAATAGCAAGACTGTCAACTACATAGCACTTCAGAATACAAGATTTGTAAAAACACTGTTAAGCTGTCAAATGTTAGAAATGGTCTATTAGGAGGCAATGAAAGTAAACTACATACTAACGAGGTTTTAAAGGAAATTGAATGGCTAAAGAAGTCATTAATATTAATGATTTAAAATTGCTCTTTTGACCTCTTAAAACTTCTGATCACAGGAGCTTAAAAGTACCCATTACAATTATATCAGAAATGGCTCAATGTATGAATATTTCAATTTCTGAGAAATTTAACTATAACTTTTTTTATTACTTTGACCACACAATCAAGCAACCAAGAGATCCTTTAAATTATTGAATTCAGCAATTCTTCTATTTGCAAAGTTTTAGAAAGGCTTTTTCCTCCACTTTGGCAAAATGTTTAATTCGGAGGTGTTATAAGTCAGTCAAACTTAATGCAAATAGTAGGAATGCAGTGTATAAAGAAAACAGAATGCTGAGGAAGAGCGTGAAGATTCATTGTGTGTGCCATACCTCGTAAAAAAGAAATATCTGAGAATATTAAACTGATGTGTTTTCAGTCCCCTTCCTGACCCCCAGGAGCAATTCCACCATCGTTGCCCTGGAAAAGAGGAGAAGCTGAAAGGCCCATGAGGAAGGGGCAGGTTCCCGTGACAGAGGAGGAGAAATGTGAGAGGTTGGCACTGCAGCCCTGGTATTATGGGAGGAGGAAAGGAACAGATGCAAACGTTGCCCTGTTCTCCCCTCAGCTAATGCAAGAGGCATGGTAAAGAGACTGAGAGTCAAGCCAAAAGTCATCACGCTTTGGCCCTACCCATTTCTGTCTGAGATAGCAACGTGATTAACAGCTGTCCTCGCATCGGCATGGGAGTGGCCATTCTAGACCAAGAGAGGTGGTATATCACTATTGGTTAGAGATAGAAGGCCCAGGCTTTCTGGAGCTTGTCCAGAGGAGGCTTCTTCGGATCCTGAGAGGCATGGACTGTAGGTTTATTTCCCCAAATGCATGTGGAGGGGCACAGAAGGTAGCTGTTAGGGTGGCTGGGAAGGGAGGTGTCGGCTGTAACACTTATATGGCCCAGACATTGGAAGTGGCTGGAATGACTAGAATTGGGAATCAAATCAGTTGCAAGCAGATTTCAGGGAGGTCCATACTCATCAAAGGTAAGGTGAGGCGGGGTCTTGAGGGAGGCTCTCTGGGATATTACTGAGGCAGGAGTGAAGAGACCTCCACTTGACCCAAGCAGACGGGCAGAATGAGGGAAACCTGTGCTCAGGGAAGAGGACACAGTGCCAGGACCTGTTTGTGGCTCCTAGGGTCCCCATCATTCTTCCCCAGCACCATAGGACAATCACTCATACCTCCATGCACCCCAATATCAGATGAAAAGAAAATGAAAGTGAAGAAGGAAAAATCTGAAAGATTATGGCTTGATCTAAAAGAAACTGATTTACCTTAACAGCCTGTATAAATTATTACATTAGAATGACTCGATTTAGCTACTTTAATTCCCCCCTCACTAATTAGCAGAAAGAGGTCCTCAAAGAAATTCAAATCTTCCACAGAAAATAAAGTTGTAAGTCCCCTGCACAGCTCAGTATAGTGCAGAGTTTAATTGGCAACCCTGATTCCCCCATAACAGATCATCAGTCAGTCAGCTGCTGTCTCATTTTGAGCTGAAAACCTCAGCTTCTGCTGTCTGCCATCCCTCCTCCCCAGCTCTGCCCCTTAGGATCCCCTACCTACCGCCTCAAGCCTGGCACCTGGGGTAGTCTCCAGTAGCCTGTGCTCAGCCATTCTAAGGCCACCACAGAATTTTCCCTGGCTTTGAACATTTGTGTAACTTAAATTTTCTGTATGTGTCCAGGGAACAGGGTCAAAACAGCAGGAGCTTCAGAGGAAGAGCTGTGGTGTTGATTCTGCTTCGGGCATTTATCATCTATCTGACCGTGAGCAAGCTACTTTTCTATTTAAGCCTCCTTCCATAATGTGGAGCTCTTAGCACTTACTTTCAGGGCTACTGCAAGAATTAACAATACTATATATGAGCTGATGGACTCATAGATGAAGCTCACTAAATCAGGGCCATATTATATTATTCTAGTTCCTTCCACTGTGCCCACAGCCCTATAACTGCCTATTCACCTGAGACCCTGGACCCCTGCTGAGGACCTCTGCTACTCCTCACAGAGAGCACCTATTCCATGGACTCCCAGCTGCCCACAGACTTTCCTACTTCCTGAACAGATCTCATAGATGCTCTGCTTTGACACTCGGACCCCCTTCAGAACTGAAGGACACATGTCCCTGCTGCTGGTAGACACTGTCAGCCTTCTCTGGGAATTTCCTCAGCCAAAGTCACATCCCCTTCCCAGGGGGCAGCCTCTGTTGAAAGACTGATGGATACAGACAAATAAAGGCCAGTCTCCTTGGCCCAAGCCAGGGAAACTCTGAAAGATCATCCCAGCCTCAGAGTTCCCCACTGGCCTGGCTGAGGGAAGCTTTGTCATGGCTACATCACAGCCCACCTTCTCCGTCAGCCCTGACCTGCTTCCTTATATTTTCCATGTAGATGCTGCAATGGTTAATTGTATGTGTCAATTTGACTTGGCTAAGGCAGGCCCAAATTGCTAGTAAAAACATTGTTTCTAGATGTGTCTGTGCAGTGTTTCTGGGGGAGATTAGCATTTGGATTGGTAGACTGAGTGAAGATCACCCTCACCAGCATAGGTATGAATCATCCAATTTGTTGAGAGCCTGAATAGAACAAAAAGGCAGAGGAAAAGTAAATTTGCCCCTGTTTGTGCTGGGACATCCATCTTCTCCTGCCCTCAGACATTGGTGCTCCTGGTTCCCAGGCCTTTGGACTCCGACTCTTTCCTGGGTCCCCAACTTGCAGATGGCAGATTGTGGAACTTCTTGGACTCCATAATCACATGAGCCAATTCCTATAATAAATCTCTTCTTATATACATCAATATATATCCTATGATTTTGTTTCTCTAGATAACCCTAACACAGATTTCGATCCTAAGAGCCCTCCCTCTAAACATCCTGCATGCTGATCTCTGGCTCAGAGTCAGCTTCCTGGGGAATCCATTTGGTAAAAATAGGTCACCACATTCCACACTCAAAACCACTCCTCTCACTATTATTGTTAACACTGTGTAATTATCAACACAAAATTTGGTAAAATGAGCATTCATAACCCTCTTGGCCACAGTTTTTGGACCATCACTATATGTCACATCCAGAATAATCCCCTCATTCCGGTCCTTACTTCTTAAAGATCCTCCTCAAGCTGCCCATCAGCTGAACACATCCAAGACAGGCCACTACTTACACAGTAGTTTTAGGCTACTGAACACTGCAGCACTGGCTAACACAGACATAGCCTTTAGCCTTCCTTTGATCCAGAACAAGAATTTGCAACTGCCACAAGAAGGTTTTTGCATCATTGTCTCCACCCTATGTGAATAAACAATGTCTGTAGCAAGTTGTTAATTTCACTACACAGACTAAGCACCTGCTCAGATTATTGTCCTGCTGTATACAAATGGGCCATTTTAGGAAATGAGTAGAACAAATATACTCTAGAAATAAGCAGTACCCAATTTGAAGACAGGTTGTGTTCCCTGAGTTGATTTCCAAATTAGCTATTTGGAACTCGGATTGCATTATCTCAAGAAGCAGTGCTATAAGTGATGGCCAGCTTCACCAGTGCCATCCACAAAGCCCCAGTAAACTGGCAACATAATTAAAATGACACCGCTTTTAATAATGCACTGTTCTTTATGGGAAAAATGCCCTTCATAGGACATAATAAGGGAACCATATGGCCCTAGGAACATGAGTTTTTCTCACTCCTAGATGTTCTCTCCTCTCTACCACACATTTATGTAATCACTCATTTTCAAGATGGAAGCAGAGTAAGATAAGCTGGCTCTTGTCCCCCTCTCTACTCCATAACTTGGACATTAATATAATGTAGACTTGGTGACCTCTGTCTTCCAGTGGATAATAAGCAAAATACAGAGGTTCCAAAATCCATGAGCCACAGGGAGAGCTTTCTCTGGCACAGCATCGTACCTTTGTAGTTTGAGAAAACAAGTATATATGCAAAGGAGTAAATACTATAGGAACATCATTATTTCCCATGCATAAGAATAACAAAGAATGGTTGAGGTCAGGAAGCCTAACCTCTAGTTTTATTGTATCCCCCAACAATTATACCTTGTCAAACATGTGCAAAAAAAAATCCTTCTAAAATGATATTTTTACAAGACCTCCTAAAGCAGAATAAATATGTCTGTAGCCTAATGCAATATTTTCAATATGTAATCCCTTGACCAGCAACATCAGTATCACATGCAAACTTGCTAGAAATGCTAATTTTGGAAACCACCCTACACCTAATGAATCAGAATCTCCAGGATTAGGGCCTAGTAATCTGTGTTTCAACGAGCCCTCTAGGTTATTTTATGTACACTAAAGTTTGAGAACCACTGACCTAATGATTTTAAGAACATGATATAAGAAAATCAAGATTAACTTCTTTTTTAAAAGAAATGATGAGAAACACTATCAATCTAATTGTTTCCTGCTACATATACAATAAAACATTACTTTTATGAGCTACCCAGCAATTCAACTCAAAAAATGTTTATTCTGTGTCTATGTGTGCAGGTTACTGTCTTGTCAGCTAAGGAAGATTAAAAAAGTGAATAGATAAAACAGTGAGTAGAATGTAAACCAAAGATTTGCAAATTTACAGAGATGAAGGGAAGGAAGGCAATAAGGATATAACTAATACTGGAAAGATTATTTGTAGTTTTATTAAAAGTGTATAAATAAAATGCTATGGAGAAAACATAATTTCAAACAAAAATTTTTTAAAGAAAGAAATCAGATAGGGTTTTGAGGCAACATCAGAATCAGGCCTTGAAAGACAGACATACATTTTGTCAATGGAAGCAATGTGGCAAGGGGAGTGCATGAACTGGTGGAGGGAAAAGTTTTCCAGAAAAAGAGACAACATGAATGAAAGCCAAGGCATACTTAAGCATAGTACAAAGCTTCCTCCACCTTGTGTCATAAATAGGTTACAGCTATGATTAAATAAATTCTCTTCTTGGTGCAGCTGGGTGAAGACTGAAGGAGCCAAAAACCGTATGCCAATTATTCTTGTCATAAGCAGTTGTATGCAGTTACCCAATATGATTTACTAATATTGTTTCTATATGTGCCATGACATGACAGAGCTTGTTTAAGGGATCAGGACAAATGCTTGGAGTTTAGGAGAGTATCACTGAGTAGACAAGGTGAAGAGACAGGAGGATCTTGGATGCCATACTCAGTAAACTAGATCTTATTTAAATGGCAATCTTGTGTTTGAGGCAGAAAACAATCAAGACATGATTTGCCTTGGGTTGTAAAATTATTATCACACAACATGCAGACTGGTTTAGAGTGAGGAGTCAGGCAAATCAGTTCGGATGTCATCAAATCAGGACGGACAGGAAGTATTAAGAGCCTAAACAACCATGGAACAGAAATGGAAAGGAGAGAGTTGCAAGATAATCAGTTCAATTCACTAATGTCTGATTAGCTATTATTTACAAGATACATATTGTCACTTTGGAGAAAACAAAAATTGCAGACTGTTCTTTATTTTAAGTAAATTAAAATCTATTATGCAGAGGCACAAGACCACTATAAAATTATAATAAGTGGTAAGTAATTGCAATAAGGGAAGTATAAGGCATTCTAGAGGTTTAAATGATTGCAAGTTTACTTTTATATGAAAGAGTCAAGAATCATTTCATGGATAAAGTAATGGTTTAGCCACGAGCATTCAAGGATGAAAAGCGTTGGCAAAAGAGGTATTAGTAGAGGCATTCTAAAAATAGGAAATTGAATAGGTTTTTTAAAAAAGACAAAGGTAGATGAGCTTGCATTGAATTAATAGTGCAATATAGTTGAAAAGGTGGGACATAAGCTTGAAGATACAGGTTAGGGATACATTGGTAAAAGCTTAAATGTCAGGGAAAGAAGAGTCGGTACTTAAGAATGTGAATTAGTGACTTCACTAGTTAACTTTGAACATGAAAGGAGTGAAGTAGCAGCATCAAAGAAGTTTGGTCATGCCAGGTACGCAAGAAAGCTGATCTGTATAGTTCTAAGACTTTAAGATCACTAGTTTTACATGTTCTTTTGGTGGGACAAGACACTGTACAAACTCTTCAGGAAGAAATACAAATCAAAGACATTTATTTTAAACTAATAATTATACTTGCAGAAATTTATCCTAAGGAAATAAATGTACAAAGGCTTATGTATAAGAAGGAGGATTATACTAACCACCCCAGTTAACAGATATTATGGCAAAATGAATATAAAATATCATCCAACTATAAGCTGCCTACATGACAAAAATAGCTTAAGAGTGAAAGTATGAAAAAAGGTTTCATTAAAACCAAAAGAGAGCTGGAGTGGCTGTGCTACTATCAGGCAAAATAGACTTTAAGACAAAAATTGTTACCAGAGAAGAAGAAATGCAATTTATAAATATATACGCACTTAACAGAGCCCAAAAATTTAAAAACCAAAAAGTGACAGAATTGGAGAGAGAAACAGTTCAATAATAATAATTGAAGACTTTAATACCCCACTTTCAATAATGAAAGAAGAGCAACAAGGAAAAAGAAGACATGAACAACATGAAAAGAAGCCAACTAGACCTAACAGATATCTATTGAACACTCCACACAACAGGAGAATATATATTATACTCAACTGCACACGGGACATTTTTAAGGATAGACCATAAAATAAGTCTCAATAAACTTAGAAGAATTTGTTAAGCAATAAAATAAGTCTTAATATATTTAAAAGAATTGAAATCATAAAATTATGTTCTCCAATGACAATGGAATGAAACTAAAAATCAAGAAGAGGAAAAAAATGGGGAAATTCATAAATATGTGGAAGTGAAACAACATACTCCTAAATAGTAAACAGATTAAAGAAGATTTCACAAGGGAAATTAGAAAATACTTTGAGATAAATGAAAATGAAGATACAACATTCCAAAATTTACGGGACATAGTAAAAGCAGTGCATAGAAGGAAATTTATAGCTGTAAAAGACTACTTTTTAAACAAAAAAATAAGGTAAAATTAATAACCTAATGTTCAACCTTAAGAAACTAGAAAAGATAAGCAAACTAAACCAAAGAAATCAGAAACAAAGAAATAATAAAGATTAGAGTGTAATTAATAAAATGGAGAATAGAAAAAAATCAATGACAGTAAAATTAGTTTTTAAAAGATCAACAAAATTGACATTAGCCAAGTGAACAAAATAAAAAAAGGGAAGACTCAAATACTAAGATCAGGAAGAAAAAAGAGGACATTATAGCTGGCTTTACAGAATTGAAAAGATTATAAAGTAATACTGTGAAAAGTTATATGCCAGCAAATTAGATAACCTGGATGAAATGGAAAAATTCCTGGATACAAACTACTAAAACTGACTCAAGAAGTAACAGAAAATCTGAATAGACATATAACAAGTAAAGGCATTGAATTAGTAATAATACTAATAAATCCTTCCTACAAGGAAAAGTCCAGAACCAGATATTGTCACTGGAAAATTCTACCAAAAGTAGAATTCTCCCAAAAGTTTAAAGAAGAATTAATACCAATCCTTCTGGAAGAGTTTTTACTACATTTTTCTGTAGAATCATTATGGTTTCATGCCTTAAATCTAAGTCTTTTATTGATTTTGAATTAATTTTTGTGAGTGGTAAGAGACAGGGGTCCTGTTTCATTCTTCTGCATTCTTCTGCATTCTTCTCCTGTTGCATTCTTCTGCAAAAATTCTATCCAATTTTTCCAGCACCATTTACTGAATAGGGGCAAAAAACAATTTCTTAACACTACTGTAATGCCCACCCAGTTGACAAAAATTCTACATACTATGATTTATGACAGTGTCAGATAGCTAGCTCAATCCAAATGTTGCTTTGAGGCTAATGTCTAGGTTCAAATCTCATACAACTAGCTGGATTATTCTAATTGTACCCCTATCAAGAAGAAAAAAAGATAAAATCATACAGATAGATAAAAACAAGATCCATCAACACATAAAAAAAACCATCCAAAGGGATTTCATTCTGATGGGATAATGGATTGTTTTTTATCAATGTATATGGTGGGGAGCACATAATATAATGTGTTATCTATATGCAATAGTATGACTTCCATATTTGAGAAAAAATTAACCACTTTTCTTATATAATGACAATAACCAATTTTCTCCACTTAGGAGAACTATTAAATAGTATGAATTGTGTAACCCAGAAAGAAGCAGCTTTGGAATAAACATTAAAGCAAAAATGATAGAGAATATAATAAATAACAGAACTTATATTCAGAATAAATGGATGTCTAAAGATGGATAGGCCCCTTTGGGGAGAAAATAGTGCATTGTTAACAAATGACAAAGACCACAGATCTGTTCATCTCCTATTTTTCTTCCATTTTCACCAGTGAAATGAATAATAGTACTGAAATCCCTGTAAAACACTATCAGAAAGAGCAGTATAAAATACTTAGAGAAAGGGGGAAATGTACCTAATGAAATAAAAGTATATCTAAATTATTTAAATAATGTAAATCTTCTTATTCACCTATTATATTTGTATCCCAAAGCATGAGGTACAGAATTCACATAGTTTTTAAAGATCTCAGGTGAAACAGAATATAAGCAAATTTCTTAAATAGGTAATGGTTCCAGAAACTATGAGGTTTAACCTTAATTTGTAGAAAAACTCATTAATGGCTTATTAAACTCCTGGGGAAAACTAGAGGGAAAGCACAATCACTGGAAAAAACATGAAATATAATCGTCTCAAATTCATGATTTTAGTTTTTATAGGACTATAAGTTAATATAATAATAAAGTCCTCTTTCTGGATTTTCAAAACATTTTCACAGCCCTAACACCAATTACTGAAGAAAAACATCTTCTATGGTAGGTAGCAGCAGGGAAGCAATTTTTCCTATGTCATAGGAAAGTTCCTAAAATTAAGATATATAGTGCATAGTAGACAGCATGGCATAAACTTATTTCTCTCTGTTCCTTTACACTAAGTACAAATATAAACCCTGGAAATAATGCAAGAGGAAATTAAAAGAGAACAATGAAATATGGAGAGAGGACAATAGACTGATTAGGGACTCCAAGATTGGAAGAACATAGCAGTAGGCCTTTTAATGACCTTTAACTCAACAGAACAAGGCAACCTAGGCCTGGCATTTTCCAACATCCAATGTATCAACAGAAGGCAACCCACACGGGCTCATTTTTTCCCCAGATCAAATGAGAATGCCAACAAAAACACCAGGTGAGCCCAGCAGCACTGGAAGATTGATCAGAAATCCCAGTGACAATAAAATGTCACAGAAAGCATTCTTGTTCTCTACTGGGCTTGAGACTACCCTACCTCACTACATTCTACAGAAGCAAGAATCTGAGCAAACCTCATAGATAAGATAAACCCAAAGAAATCCATTTCAATATGCATCATAATTAAACTTCAGGAAACTAAAAAAAAGAAAAAAATTGTCTTTTCCTTTTTTAAATTTCATTTTTTAATGATATATAATATATGTACATAATTTGGGGGTACATGTGGTCATTTGTATGTTCATACAATTTGTAAAAATCAAATCAGTGTAATTGTGATACCCATCACCTTAAATATTTATCTATCCTTTATACTAGAAACATTTGAATTATTCTCTTCTAGCTATCTGGAAACATAGAATAGATAATTATAAATGGTAGTCACTCTACTAATTTATCAAAAACTAGGTCTTATCAATGAAAAAAAATCTTAAAAGCAACCAGAGAGAAATAACATTTTATGTACAGGAAAAACCAATTTGAATGACAGCAGGCTTCTTATCTGAAACCATGGAGGCCAGTAAAAAATGACAGAGTTTTTCAAGTGTAGAAGGAAAAAGAACAATCCACTATGTAATCTCTAACCAGTAAAACATCCTGCAGAAACAAAGAGAAAATAAAGAAATTTCCAGATAAAGGAAAACTAAACTAAGTTATTGATAGCAGACTTCCCTTTGAAAAATGGCTAAAAGAAATACCTCAAACAAAAGAAATAATAAAAGAAAGACTCTCTGGAGCATGGAGAAGGAAGAATCATTGAAAGAGCACAGATATGAGTACATAGAATAGACTGTCATGAATTTTATAAATCATATTGGATTATTAAAACAAAAATTATGACATCATCTGGTACTCAACACAATGATATTTAAAAGCAGGAAGGAGAGGGGACAGAGTAAGATGGCCAAATAGATCCCTCCATTGATCCTCCCTCTGCAGGAACATCAATTCAACAATCATCCACACAAGAAAACACCTTCAGAAGAACCAAAAATCAGTTGAGTGATTACAGTCCCTGATTTTAACATTATATCAGGTAAAGAGGAACTAAACAGAGCAGAAAAGACAGCCTTGCATTACTTATCCTGTCCCCCCTTCTCCTAGCTGTGCTGTGCCAGTGCCTGGTGGACTGAGAGGCTCTGTACCCAGGAAAGAGTGAAGTGACTGGGACTATGCATTGGAACTCAGGGACACCCTGTCACAGGGGAACACAGCACAGTGCATAATTCTGTCAGCACCCATAGAGGGAGCATTTAGGCCAACACTGTCAGAGGAAAATCCTCTGCCCTAGCAATAGAAACCTAACTTCCAGCTGGTTCTCAGCAATAGAAACCCAAGTTCCAGCTGGCTCCACCACTGGATGACAAAAGTACCCTGGAACCCGGAATAAACTTGAAAGGCAGTCAGGCCACAAATCTGAAAACTTTGGACAAGTCCTATGGCTGTGCTGGCTTGGAGTCAGTGAACTTGGGGTGCATGTGACCCAGTGAGGCTACAGCAATGATGGCCAAGCAAGTACCTGTGTCACCCCTCCCCCAACTCCAGGCAGTACAGCTCAGGGAGAGTCTTCTTCCACTTGGGGAAAAGAAAGGGAAGAGTACAGAGGACTTTGTCTTGCAATGTAGGTACAAGCTCAGCCACAGTAAAATAAAGTACCAACAGACTCCTGGAGCCCCAGATTCTAGGCCTTAGTTTCTGGAAGGCATTTCTAGACCCACCTTAGGCCAGAAGGGAACCTGCTGCCCTGAAGGAAAGCACCTAGTCCTGGCAGGATTCACCACCTGCTGACTAAAGAGCCCTTAGGCTTCAAATAAACATCAGAGGTAGCCAGGCAGCAGTCACCAACGGCTTTGGACAAGACTGGGCAGGCTTCAGGTGGATCTGGTGCAGGTCCCAGCTATGGTGGCCATGAGGGTATACCCACATCACTCCTCTCCCAACTCCAGCAGCCCAGCATGGTGAGTGAGGGAAGAGAGTGAGAGACTTTGCCTGGTAATCCAGGGAATTCTCTTGTATCTTACCCAAGTCTAACAAGGTGGTACCACCAGGACTTTGTAAGAGTCACAGCATTATTGGGCTTGGGGTTGCCCCAGGGCTGATACAGCTGCAGTGACCAAGACTTACATTACAACACTCAATTGAGTTTTTTAGGTATTCTCTTTGAATACCTGAAAAACCTTCTCAGGAAGGACGGGTTCTAACAAGCTCAGCCTGTGAAAATTAGAATAAATACCTAACTCTTCAATGCCCAGACATCAACGAACATCCACAAGCATCAAGAACATTGAGGAAAACATGACCTCACCAAATGAACTAAACAAGGCACCAGTGACCAATCCCAGAGTGACAGAGATAAATGACATTTCAGACAAAGAATTCAAAATATATGTTCTGAAAAAGCTCAATGAAGTTCAAAACAACATAGAGAAAGAGTTCAAAAGCCTATCAGAGAAATTTAACAGAGACTGAAATAATGAGAAAAAAATCAAACAGAAATTCTGAAGCTAAAAATTCAATTATGTTCCCTGCAAGTAGAGAACATAAAGAGATCTAAACAGCAGTGAGGTATACGCTTCACTAGAAGTGGTAAAATGTTGATACCACTATGATAAGAAATGTATGTATATTGCAATACACAGAAGAACTACTAAGAAATTTATGCCAAAAATACACTAAAAAACAATATAAATAAAGCAAGATGGAATCCTGAGAAATGTTCAAGTAACCCAAAGGAAAGTAAAAAGAAACAGAAATAAGAAGCAGAGAAAACAGAGAGAAAACAAATAATATAGTGACAGACTTATGCCCAAAATATTAATAATTGCCTAAAATATAAATGGTCAAAAGTCATTAATTAAAAGGTGTAGATTGGCAGGTGGTTAGAAAAATATGACCCAACTCTATGCTATTTACATGAAACTCACCTCAAATTCAACATAGATAGGTTGAAAATAAAGGATGAAAAATGATATACCATGCAATATTATCTTTTTATAAAAAGAAGAGGCTATATTAATATCAGACAAAGTACACTTCAGAACAAGGAAAATTAGTAGGGAATTACTAGGGACAGAAAAATACATTACATAATGATAAAAGGATCAATCCATCAAGAAGA
The DNA here is from genome assembly GCA_963574885.1 of Lepilemur ruficaudatus. Lineage (NCBI taxonomy): Eukaryota > Metazoa > Chordata > Mammalia > Primates > Lepilemuridae > Lepilemur > Lepilemur ruficaudatus. The sequence goes on from CAUYRT010047144.1 coordinate 40,300, forward strand.
AATAAAAATAATAATCCTTAATATGCACACACCAAACAAAAGAGCTGAAAGTACATGAAGGGAAAACTGATAGAGCTAAAAGAAGAAATAGACTAATCACAGTTGGGAATTTCAATATCTAGCCCTCAGCAATTGAAAGAACTACTAGACAAAATCAGCAACAATATAAAATATATGAACAATACAATAAACCAATAGGATCTAATTAACATAAATAGATCCCTCCACCCAATAACACAGATTACACATTTTTTTATGTGCTATGAACATTCCTCAACACAGATCATATCCTAGGCCACAACACAGCCCTTAACAAATTTAAAAGAATTGAAATCATACAGAATATGTTCTCTGACCATAATGGAATCAGACTAGATACCAATTACAGAAAGTTAACAGAAAATCTCTAAAAACATGGAAATTAAATGGCACACTTCTAAATAATCCATATATCAAGTAGAAACACTCAAAGGAAATTTAAAATTACAAGTATATATAACAGAATGAAAATGAAAATATAATACATCAAAATATGTGGGATGCAGCTAAAGTATTTTCTAGAGGGGAACTGATAGTGCTGAATGTTTACATTAAAAAAAAGAAAAGGGCCAGGCAC
>CAUYRT010047145.1:0-75729 GCA_963574885.1 Lepilemur ruficaudatus
GAGACAGAGTCTCACTCTGTTGCCCGGACTAGAGTGCCGTGGCGTCAGCCTAGCTCACAGCAACCTCAAACTCCTGGGCTCAAGCGATCCTCCTGCCTCAGCCTCCCGAGGAGCTGGGACTACAGGCATGTGCCACCATGCCCGGCTAATTTTTTTTTCTATATACTTTTAGTTGGCCAATTAATTTCTACTTTTTAGTAGAGACGAGGTCTCGCTCTTGCTCAGGCTGGTTTCGAACTCCTGACCTTGAGCAATCTACCCGCCTCGGCCTCCCAGAGTGCTAGGATTACAGGTGTGAGCCACCGCACCCAGCCCCAATAGTGGATTTGTAAAACCTATCGATGTGCATTTCCCATAATTAAAGAAATCTAAATGAAATCCACTCACGGTGGCTCATGCCTGCAGTCCCAGCTACTTGGGAGGCCGAGGAGGGAAGATCGCTCAAGCCCAGGAGTTGGAGGCTGCAGTGAGCTGTGATTGTACCACTGCACTCTAGCCTAGGCTTCCCCAAAACCCCACAGACACGGGCTCCCTGGGCCATCCCTCTGCAGCGCATCCCGGGGTCAAATCCCAGCTCTGACACCTCCCCCACACGACCGTGGGCAAGTGGCTTAATCTCTTGTGCCTCAGTTTCCCCCTCTGCACAACGAGGACAAGAGCAGTTCCCTCTTTGTGGGATCAAGTGAGGAGACCAGAGACAACATGTATAAAACACGCAGTCTGCTTCCTGCGCATAAACGACTGTGTTTAAAAACCAGCTAGTGCTGTTGCTTCCATGCTTCTGAGCTTGTCAGGCGTCTCTGTGGTGAGCTGACTTTACCCTGGGAAGCAGGGGGGAAAAATCCCAATGTTTAATGCAAATTAAAACCACAGCGAGAAGCGCCACCACCCCCACCAGGAAAGCGAGAATCACAAAGTCGACGGCAAGAAGTGTTGGTGAGAATACGGAGGACCCAGAACCCTCCTACAGGGCTGGCGGGAACGCGCCAAGGGCGGCCACGCAGAACAGTGCAGCAGCCCCGCTAACGGGCAGACACGGAGTCCCCATGTGACCCAACAATTCCACTCCCAGATGCACACCCGAGCACAACAAAAACATACGTCCACATAAAAACTCGTACGACATCACAAAGCCAAAAGGTAGAAACAGCCCAAGTGTCCATCCATCAACAGATAAGCACATAAATTCAATGTGGTCCATCCACACGTGGAGTATCACTCGGCCATGAAAAGGGACGAGGCTCTGACACAGGCCACAGCGTGGGTGAACCCTGAGGACATCGTTCTCAGTGACAGACGCCAGACACAGAAGGACACGCAGTGTGAGACTCCATTTACATGAAATGTCCAGAACAGGCAGATCCACAGAGACGGGACGTGGATTCATGGTTGCCAGGGGCTGAGGGAGATGGTGGGATAGGGGAATAACAGCTAAAGGGTAGAGAGTTTATTTGTGAGTTGATAAAAAACGTTCCAAAAATCAACTGTGGTCTTGGTTGCACCTATCTGTGAAGATACTAAAACCACTGAATTGTATACCTTGAATGAGTGACTTCTATGGTGTGTATTATATCTCAATAAAGCTGTGTAAAAAACCTATTTAAAATGTACTCAACGCTTGCTTGAGTAGTGGAGACTAAAGGTTCGAATCCCTAAGCGGCTGAAGATCTGTGATTAAGGGTCTGTGGGTTTAAAATCCCACCACGGCCAAGTTCTGGAGCCCAGGCACAGCCCTGTCGGGGACAGAATGCTACATCCAGGTGTCGAGGTCTCCATCGCACCGCGCGGCTGATCCCTGGCCGGCCTCCCTCAGTGCGTCCTAGGCTGCCCCGGCTGCGGCGAGGTTCCAGGTTTTAAAGGAAAGCACCGGTGGCTGTGAGCCTGCCCCTCCCGGCCCCTCCCCAGCCTGGCTGGCTGTCCCCCAGCCCCGCAGCTGTCGAGGATCTGCAGGCGGAAGCGGAAGCGAGCCCCAGGCCCTGCCAAGACCAGGGAGGAAGACGCGGACGCCGTGCCAAGTGGGCCGCCACGTGCCAGGAAGGGGGTGGGGCAGGCGCCAGAGTCAACACAGTCCCGGCCAGGGGTGGGGCCCAACATCTGCTGGGCTGGCTGGGCCCAGGCCACTGTTGACACTGGCTGCACAGGTGTCTGGCCAGCTGGGCAGGAAGGCGGCACGGGCAGCTGGACCTGCCGCCCCGCCTGCCTACAACCTCCCTCGGCCACCATACCCTGAGAGCCCGATGCCACCTCCCGTGAGACCCAGCAGCGCTGCATTGACCCCTACACAAGAGCCAAGCCCAGCCCAGCCTAAGGGCCTTTGCACAGGCTGCTTCCGTTGCTCCTGTGGGTGTGCCTGACTCCTTCTTGCCCCACAAGGCTGGGCCCTCAAAGTCACATCCTGACCTGCATCTAGTGCTGAAACTGTGAGGGGCCTTCCCATCCCCCACCATGTCCACCTTACTGTCACCCGTGGCTTGTTCACTGAGCTCGACCCCAAAACGCCAGCCCTTGAGGGTGTGCACCAGAGGAGACTGCCTTCAGGACACTGAGGCCCCCCGCCCCAGCCTCAGTTTCCCCACCTCAGCTTCCTGTTGCAGAAGAGTCCCCGGATGGCCCCAGCTTCCGCGGCACCTATGACCCTGACCCCAGTGTCCCCCAGACAGACTGGACAGTGGCTTCCGCGGTCGGCCTTCGTTTCTGGCATGTGGAGGCCCTGCCTGGTCTGGCCTGGCCCCCCAAAAACTCCCCTGTCAGCGTTGGGCCTTGGGGACCACCTGGGTGGGGCGCGCGGGCTGAGGTCCTATCAACCCCGACCCCACCAGGCCTTGACCTCCTTCTGGGCCCAGCCATGACCCTGCAGGGGTGGAGGTGCCTGTTCGGTGCCTGCCGCCCCCTAGCCCGAGGCCTGGATCCAAGGCAGACGGCAGACGGCAGGTGAACAAACACATGTAATTAAATATTCAGGAACCCCACGCCGGGAGATGCCGCCCTCCAACCCTGAGCCCCGGTTTTCTCACCTGCGAAATGGGGGCAGCAGCAGCTCGGCCCTTTCTGCGGGGGGGGGGTGGGAGGGGCGGGGAAACCGAGGCACAGGTAGGGTGGAACGGACAAGTCGCCCACGGCACTCGCCTGAGCACAGGCTGAGCTCCACACGCAAGGACGCAGCGCGACCCCAGAGCCTACCGTCGGGGCCACGCGTGGGGGGCCCAGCCACGCCGCCCAGTGGGGACGGCTGCCGTGCTCAGCGCCTCTGCCACGCCAGACCCGGAGCCCCACGGAGCTCTGCCCTCGGCCTCGCCCACCCCTTACAGCCCCGGCCCTCACCCTCCACGCTCCCGCCTCCAATTTCAGTCACTTGCCAGTTTTCAGCCCAAACGTGAAGTCTCTTGAGGGCTGCCGGGGCTAGAGCGCCCTTTCCCACCGGCTGACCGGGAAGGCTTGAAGCAGGAGCCCCCACGGTGGCCTCTGGCCAACCCTGGAGGTCCAGGTTCCAGAGGGGGCCACCCTGGGGCAGGTGTGTGTCCCCCCAGCCACAGCCCACCCCCTCGGGGCCACCCCGCACTGCGGCTTGAGTCCTGGGCCAGAGGTGAGTTCCCACAGGCCACCCCCAAGGGAGGCCGGGGCAGGGCCCAGCTGGCCGAGGGCTGGAATGTGAGCCCGCCGGCCGCCCGGCCACCATCTGGTTTCCATCTGCCCAGCCCAGCCCGGCCCAACTTCAAAGGATCCCTGCCTGGCCACTTCCTCTGGCCCGGCTGCCCGTGGGGAAGGGCCAGGGTGGCCCCTGCTTCCTCCTCGCCCCTCCCAGGGCCCAGGGTCCCCAAGACCCCCCGGCCGGCCCCGGCGCCAACCACCCACTCGGAGCCTCGCAAGTCCTGGCTCCTGCTGTCCACCCCAGAACCACGCTGGAGCCACCCCAGCGTCCCCTCGGCCACTGCCTGTGGCCAGCAAACCCCCATAGCTCTCTGTAGACTGGACTCCACCAGACTGGAAACTCTGGCACCGTGTCACCAAGGCCCCTAGCTCTCTGCCCGCATCCCTGGCCTCCACCGACAATATGCGCCAAGCTCAATCTAGCCGCCCAGCCCTCGCCCGGCTGCTCGCTCCCTAGACCCCTTTTCCTCTCTCTGCCATTACCTCTGCTGAACCTCCCAGCGTGGGTGCCGGGGAGCCGCCCCCCCAAGTCTGCATCCTGGCTGGCGCACAACAGCTTCTAACGGCCACGTCCCTCCCATGCGACAGGAGCCGAGCCGGGGCTTCCCCCGGGGATCCCGGCACCAGCTCCACCCCAGGCATTCTGTGGTGCCCGAGGACCGCGCCCGACTGCGGGACCTGGCAGCTGCCAGCGCCTGGGCCGCGCCACCCCCGCGCCACGCTGCCCACCTGCTTGAACTGCTCCTCGTATGTCCAGTCCCCGTGGTCTGGCGGCTGCAGCTGGGGCGCCACATGGGAGGCCCCCCCGGGGTGGGCAGGGCCAGGCCCTGGACGCTCCTGGCTCCCCAGCGCCCTGGGAAGGCTGTCACCGCGGAAGGCCTGGGGCGGCTGGGCCTTGCGGGGGAACAGGGCGGCAGAGCCCAGGCCAGCAGGGCCCGGGGGCCCCAGCCCCTCCTCATCCTCCTCCTCTTCTTCGTAATCATCCTCCTCCTCCTCCTCTTCCTCCTCCTCCTCCACCAGGTCTTCCTCGAGCTCCTCCTCCTCTTCCCATTTTGGCTTCCTGGGGCAAGCAGAGTACAAGAGTCAAGGGAGATGGCGCCAGTGCCCAACCACGGCAAGGTCCCCTCCCCGTCCCAGCCTCGGTTTCCCTCTCTGACAACAGGGAGAACCAGCCCCCACAGGCTCAGGCTGCAGAGGGCCTGTGTGCACAGCTGAGCAGGGCACTGGCCATGCCCGTTTTGTCCCGTTAGCCTGGAACGGCATGAGCTTCCCCTTCATCCTGAACCCCAGGCCCTGCCAGCCTCCCAAACCCCCGGCTCAATCCTGTCCCTCAACCCTGGCCCCAGCCGCACAGGTGTCCTCATGGGGCATGAACATAATCGCGCCAGGCTGGCCCCTGCCTCAGGGCCTTTGCTCACGCTGTTCCCTCCACCAGGGTTGTCACCTTCCCTCACCTCTATCTAAAGCCTGCCTTGCCCCCCTGCGCCCCCACAGCACCCCTGCTAGTTTTCCCTGGCAGCGCTTTGCATGACCTGCCACCACCTGCTTCTCTGCCTGATAAAGGTCTTCCGAGAAAGCTGCGGGTTCCATGAATCGAGGCCTCAGCGTCCTGCAGGTCCCAGTGGGACACCCTTTCTGCACAGGCCCAGCCAGGGCTTCAGGTTTTCTCTGCCCCTGCCACAGAATGTGCCATAGCCACGTGTGGCCACAGTGCTTTAAATTAACTAAAGCAAAATAAAGTTAAAGACCCAGATCGCGGCCATGTGTGACCGGAGGCTCCTGGACCAGATAGTACAGAGAATGTTTCCATCATCACCCGGAAAGTTCTACTGCCTGGCACCACTCCTGACACCAGCCCCAGAGGAAGGGGTTTTGTCTCTCCTTCACAGTTAGGTCCTGGGGCCCAGAACTGCCGGGCACACACCAATTTTGCAAATGAGCAGAGTGAGGCTCAGAGCCCCGGGACACCCCTGCCCCCCAGACTCAACTCACAGGTCCTCATCCGAGCCCAGCTCCTCCAAGTGCCCGTCTCCTGGCCCTTCCCTGCCTTGGCTGGGCCGGGCAGGTGAGCCGAGTGCCCCCTCCCGGGCAGCGTCCTCATCCTCCGAGCCTGGGGGCCCATCCTCAGAGCCACCAGGGCTGGGTGGGTGTCCGAGGCCAGCGGCTGCAGCCCTCATGGCGGCCAGCGCGGCCATCTGGGCCCGCTGCATCCGTGCATCAGGCTCTCTGTCCTCGTCCACGGCGGCCCGAGCCCGGGCATGCGGGCAGGCGGGGGTGTCGGGGGGCGGCTGCTGTCGAGCCTCCAGCTCCTGTCGCGCCCGCTGCTGTCGCTGCAAGAGCGTCTCCATCACAGCCTGCAGCTTCATGGCCCTGCGGGCCGGGCCACCACCACCTCGGCCACTGGGGGTGGGCGGCGGGGGCGGCCCCTGCGGGGAGGAGGCCCCGCCACACTGCAGCGTGGGGGCCGCGGGGGAGCGGGGGCAGTGCAGGGTGGCGGGGGTGGGGTGGGGGGCGGGGGCCGCCGGGCTCAGGCTGAAGGCTGGAGGGGCATGCCTCCTCCTCACGCTGGGCAGCTGGGGGCAGCGGCTGGTGGCTGGCTCATCCACGTGTTTGCAAAGACCTGAGGGCGGCAAGAGACAGACGTCAGACCTCGCCTGGGCCCCCAGGTCCTCTCTCTGCCCGATGAAGGCCTCTGGGAAACCCCGCATCCACTCCCGGCAGGGTGCAAACCTGGGCGCCTCCCTGGAGGCAGAGGTACCAGCTCTCCCCATCTGCCTCCCTCTGCCGGCCCTCCAGCAGGCCTGGGTAGCAGGGTCACCCCGCACTGTACCCCAAAGGTCTCAAGGCCCCCGCCTGTCTGGGCCACAGAGAAACACGCTGTCGCCAATTGTGCCTGCCCAGGGCAGATCCCGGGTTATTGCTTCACAAGCAGGGTAGCGGGCACAGGCATTCCTGGGCTCGGATTGGCCAGCCGGCTCCTGGCCTAGAGGCCCCGGGGGTTCTGCATTCTGGTTCTGAGTTCCAGGTGCTGCTTGAGCCCATGCTGTAGCAACCAGGACCAGACATCCTCCCATCTCAGACTAACAGAGTAAGTGCTTGCTGTATACGGCCCTCCCCCACTCATGCAACTCATACCAACAGCAACACCCAAGCCACAACCTCTGGGCCTTGGTTTCCCGACCTGCAAAACAGCGTGGACAGCAGCACCCACCTCACTGCACCCAAGTAAGGGCGCACGGTGGGAAAGGAGGCACCAGGCCAGTCCCCCTTTCACAGATTAGGAAAAGTGATGCTCAGAGATCCCCCACTCAGGCCGCACAGGGCTGGGATATGAACCCGGGTTTGGGTGACATCAGAGCCTCCCACGCTGCCCCCACACTCTCTGAAGGGAGGGGGTGTCTGGAGTTCCCCAGTCCTCTGGGATCCCAAGTGGGCCAAATGTCTCAGAGTGCAATGCGCTCACCCTAGCTGGGGGTCCCTTGACCCCTGCCAGGGACTTCCAGGACCTCTAGACCTGGGTCCCGCCCCAGCCCCCAACCCAGCCCAGGTCACACCCCCATCCCCACAGGCTGCCAATAAAACAGATGGGGCAGAACCCAAGAGACCCAGGGGTGACACCCCAAGGTACATCCTGGGGACAGTGGGGGTGGAAAGCTCCACCCTCCTCCAAGGCAGAAGGGTCCAGAAGGATGCCCCTAACCTCTAACCTGGAAATTGAACCCCCAAGGCTGAACAACACCTCTTGCCAGATAGAAGAGGAGGAAGGGGCCGGGGTGGGTGCAGTCACTAGGTGGAGCAGAGGCTCCTGGCAGCTGGCTGCACTCTAGCCCTGCTGGTGAGCTGCTGAGAGACCTGACCCCACCCTGGGGAGTCTTGTCTTGCAGTATAGACCTCACTACCACCTCCCCAGCCTCCCCAGTGACAAGAGGGTCCCCTGCAGATGTCACAGGAGAGAGCCCAGAGGCTGCCCTCCTCCCCAGACACCCTTTACCCAGACCCCTGGGTCTTCCAGCCTGTAGGGTAAAAAGGTAGTGGGTAAGGGAGCAGGTAGGTAGTCCCTGTGAGAAGGGGGGGAGGGTGCACATCCCAATAGCCTCAGTGTCCCATCTGTTGGGAGGGAGCAGAGAGGTCCCTGGGCACAAAGACCTTAGGGGCCCTGGCGATGGGGAATGACCATGAGGCCTGATCCTCCAGAGGCAGCAAAAGCAGCACCCAGCCCCCCACCCGGGCTGGCAGTCACCCCCCTACCCGCCCCAAGAAGTGCTGAGGGGACATTTCTGGCCCAATGTCTGGTCTGGTCCATTGCCCCTCCCCCACATTTGACAACTTCAAGACAAGCCTCCCCCACGGAAATGCTCCAAGCAATGTCCCCCCTCTTTGGGGGGGGGCAGAAGGAAGAGGCCAGAGGAAGCCACTCCCCCCCCACCGCCCTCCCAGGCCTGGCGGGTTTAATGACCCTTCCGGGTCGCCTTGTGGGGGGAGGGGAGCAGGACAGGCTTCCACATAGGGGCCGGCAGAGGGGGCAGGTGGGAACCCCACAGCCCCCCTGGGCCAGGCCTGGCTGCCCCCCATCGCCGCCATTAACCCTAAGCTGTCCACGCCCACCCCCTCCAGACCCCTCCCCCCAAGAGCCCTTTGTCCTCAGCCCCCACCCCCATTTTATGACAGCCCCACGGGAGAGGCGTTCCCAGACAGGGACCAGGGGTGCTGGGTGGTCGCTGGGACCTGGCTGGGGTTGGGGGGTGGGAGGGACCCAGGGCCACACCCTCCTCCCCCCATGCCGGCTGTGGAGGGGGAGAGGTCACCCGCTCAGGCCGGGCCTTGCAAAACACGGTTATTTAAAGAGTTGTGCAAGGCCGGGGCCCGCGGGTGGTGAAAGGGGCCCCTCACTCCACGGAGGGACGAAGGGGGGAGGGGCGGGGGCTGAGCGCTTGGGAGGGGGATCTGAGGAAGTAAGAGAAGAAAAACTCAAGAAGGAGAAGAAACAGAACGACAAAAACCAGGGTCCGGATTTCAAAAGCTTCTTGGAAAGCGGCCGATTTGCATGGGGGGGGCACCCCCTCCGGCCCGGGGACGAAAAAGGGAAGAAAATCGCCGAGCCCGGGGTCGCCGCCAACGTTGGGGTTGACAAACGCGCGCTCCCCGCGCTTCCTGCGCCCGCTGCTCTGTCCCGGGGCTCCGAACCTGGTGGGGGTGCTCTTCCCTGGGACCCCCGACCGGGGGCGCCGGGGCCGCGTAGTCCCCAACAGGGCCCCTTTCTCCGCCGGAGCCGCCACTTTATAAATAAACCGCGCAGGCCGGGGAGGATCTCCGGGAGCTGCCCTCCCCTCGGGACTCTCGAATAAACCCTCAATTTCGGGGAGGAAAATGAAATAATGAAATAATAAAGTCTCGGGGTGCAGTCCCCCGCTCGCGCTCGCAGCCCATTTCCTTCCGCTAGGGAGGGTGGGAGCGCGCGCTCGCGACCCCCGATCTCCCGCGCGCCCCTGTGCGACGTGGAGGGGGTGAGGTCCCACAGCGCGGGGGGCGCAGACAAGCCCCCAAACCCCCAACTGCGCCCCGCCAGGGTCGCCTGCCCAGCCCCGGACCCCCACCAGCGCCTCTGCCCATCTTCGGGGACCCCTCTGCTTGGCTTCCAGGGCGCAGCGCGCCCATCCCGGGCCCGGAAGCAAGTGGCCCCCCAGCCGTACCGCGCGCGCCAGCCCGGGGGGCGCACGCCCCGCGCCCGCCTCCCGCCCTGCCCGGCTCCGCCGGCCTCCCCAACCCGCCGGGCTGCGCCGACTCACCGAGTCGCCGGCCGCGGCCGCGTCTACACCCCCCTCCGCCCCGATTGGGACGAGACTCCCCGCGCGCTCCGGCCCCCCGCCCCGCCCCTCCCCCACCGGCGCTCACCGCCCCGCAGACAAATCACCGGGTGACAAATCGCTCTCGAATGCAAATACCTCGCCGGTGATTCAGCACCGCGGCCAGGCGCGGGGGGGCTCGCGAGGCCCCCCTCCCTGCTCCCCGGACAACCCCTCGGCCCCCGGGCTCGGCCCCGCGTCGGACGATTAGCCGAGGGGCGCTGGGGACGGGGGAGTGCACGGGGATTTTTCAGGTCGCGGCCCCTTTAAAGGATAATAAATAATGAAAGGGAAGGGGAACAGCGCCACGGGATGCCCCGCCCCCGGCCTAGGGAGTGTCCGCAAAGTGCGTCCCACAGCTCCGAGCGCAGAGGGCGCCCAGACCACGGGCAGGGCAGGGAGCGCCGGAGGGGAAGGGGATGGAGAAGGAGGAGGGGGTCGGGCCTCCGCCCCGACGGGCTGAGGATGGCTGGGGGACCCACGTGGAGATCAGGACCCCTCTGCATCTTTCCTAGCTCCTAGAATGGGCCTACTGGGCTCAGAATTTCACCTCTGTCCCTTAGATGGAGCCACGGGGAGGGAGTAACTTCACCCCCGCCAGCCTCGGTTTTAACGTCTGTGAAATGGGATTAAAGACCCGGGTAGACCCGCGCTTGGGGAACGGAGCTGATCGCCGGCGGGTCCTGCCTGGAGGGCGCGCTAGGGAGGGGTCTCGGGAGAGATCTCAGGGAGGAGTATGGGGAGGAGTCTCGGGAGGAGTCTTGGGAGGGGTCTCAAGGGATGTCCCCTACCCCACACTGTCGCCGCCGCTGGGAACCTGGCAGCCCACCAACTAGGCGGGCCGAGAGGGTCATCCTCGCGACAATCACAATTTAATAGTAATTTCCACGTTCGGAGCCGTCGGTGGCCAGACCATGTGCCCAAGGTGTGAGGTCCATGCATTTGTTCAACGCTCGCGACTCTGAGTAGCAGAGACCTCCTTGTCCCCATTTGGCCGAGCGGGAAACTGAGGCACAGAGCGGGGTGCGGGGGAGCCGGTGAATGGGGGGCGGTTGTGGGATCAGTGGGGAGCTCTGCACTCCAGAGGCGACCCTGGGGGCTCATCGCAGGGGCCCTGGCTCCAGCCCAGTGGGAGCGTGGACGGGCCCGAGGACCATCACTCACCTCTGGAGGGTCCCTATGGGTGGGGCTCCGCTCCCTGGTCTTGGGTTTTGGGGGATCGTTGGCAGCCCCTCCCCCTTACCTAAGGCGCATGGCATTGCCACTTCCTCTAGGCCCTACCCCCACGTTGCGCCTCCTCCTCTCCCCCATTGCAGGCCACTCTCCCAGAGAGTCCCAAGTCCAGGCTGGAGGGGTGGGCTCGCGGAGAGCTGCCCACCCCCCAGGGAGGGCCACGTGTAGTGCAACAGCAACAGGTGCTTGGGAAACCTCTACCTTCAGGCTGCCCCTCCAGGTCTCCAAGGCCAGCCCCCTCCCACCAAAGATGGAGCACTTGCAGGCCAACAGACAGGAAATGACCCCTTTCTCCACCTGGGAGGCAGGTGCCCTGGGCCTCTCTGGTGCCTCAGTTTCTCCCTCTCCAAAATGGGCCAACATAAATTCATGCCTTATCCAGTAGGTTTTAGGATTACTCTTCCTGTGTTCAAAGGGAAGGGGGTGGGGGGGGCATAATTACCCTGCAGGGCAGGAAGGGTAGTGTCCGACCCTGTTTCCCAGGAGGAAGCCCTGGTCTGGGGAGCTGGGCCCGGGAGAGTGAGGGCTGCAGGGCTGCAGCTGCCTCCAGTGAGGGGCTACTATTTTTAGCCCAGGGAGGGAGCTGAGAATTTATACACAGACTTGCTGGCTCCACCTCTCCTGGGGATGCCCTGATGCCCCAAGGGGGTGGGCAGCAGTGTGAATGAATCGAAGTCCGTGCAGATCCATCTCTGTCTGTTTCTCAAGCTGTGAAATGGGTACAGCAAACCCAGTCCTATAAGTTTTCCTGGCCAGAGCATCTCTGGGGTGCCTATGGGTTTGGGACACCTCCTCCCCGACAAAAAAAGCCCAGCCTAATCTTCACCTAACCCCAGCTGGTCACTCTCCACTCAGAGGTACAGGGCATTCTTACAGCTCTTGGAGTTAGAAAACCCACACTGCTGGCCTCTGTCATACAGCCCTCCTGAATCACAGCCGCACCTGCCAGCCCTTGCACCCGGGTGCATTTTTTTAACCTTCTCTGCCTGTTCGCAGCTGGGTCCCCAGTCCCAAGGGCACAGGTTCCCCATAAATGTTGATTAGTGAATGAGTCTGTGTGCTCCCTCCCTCACACCCTCATCCCCTCAGATTTTTGGTGTCTGTCTACACAGAGGCCTCAAAAATAAATTTAAAAAAAATTTTTTTTTAAAGTCGAGAAATGAGGGGGTCAGGTCATGAACTTAAGTTCCAAACCAGTTTCTGCTTCCAAACTACTGTGTGACCTTGGGCAAGCCATCCCAAGAAATTCAAAGTAATAAGGGACCATCAAAGTCTTAACCATTTAAGCAAGACCAAAACGAGGTGATTACATTTTTGCTGGATACAGCTTTGCCTGATCTCCTTTGGTGAAAGGAGGAAATTTGCAACTGTTAGGCCTTAAAGACAAATACCTAGCAGCCATCAGAGACTTTCTCCACGATATAAACAGAATGAACCAAAATATAATCTAAAAGAGATGCTTGTTATTATAGTGGTGAGTAAAAAAAAAATAATAATAAAAAGCAAGACATGATCAAAAAAAAAAAAAAGTCGGGAGGGGGATGTTGGGCCCCAGCAGGAAGCCCAGTCTTCTGCGGTCCACACCTGACCAGGGGTTGACTTGTCCCTTACGCACAGAGCCCACCAAACGTAAAAGAGGCGAAAACACCCAGGATATAATAATAACGAACATAAAATAATGAATTCAGCCTCAATTGCATTCATCTTTACACCAACACGGTCATAAAATATCATTTTAAATAGTTTTCCATACAAGGGGGTTACCCTAACACTAACCCTAGAAACCAAAGTGCTTAAGGCCCGGGAAATACATAATATGGCTCTGCTTGTCTCATTTCTCGGCGGGGACACTTCCAAGAGGGGGTCCAGGCTGGGGTCCCAGTGAGCAACCCCCGCCCACCAGGTGCTGGAGACACCTGTGCACCCGAGAAACGAAGGTGAGAAACCTGCGCGGGGTGCGCGCGCCACCTGCCGGGCTCTGGCGGGATTGCAGCCGGCCGGGGGCGAGGCCTCCCGGAGGGGCGGGGCCTGAGAGTGGGGTCATCACCGGTGTTCGCCAGGTGGCGCCGTCTCCCTTGAAACGGAGTTTCGCGCCCAGACTTGCGGAAACTGAGGCCCACGGAGCCACTTTCGCCTCCGTAGCTGCCTTGGAACGCTGCAGGGTTGCCAGGTCAAACAGAAGACTCGCGGTTAAATTTGAATTTTTCAGATGAACAGTGAATTATTTTTTTTTCTTGTAACCCTATCACTAATCATACACAGGACATACTGAAAAGTGTTCTCTGTTGTTTATCTGCCAGGAACTGCAAATCCTGTAACTCTATTCGCTCTATCTAGCCATCCATGCGAGGCTCTGGGGCGAGGAGAAATCGGTCACCCGGCAGCCCTACCCACAGCTTCTCCAAAGCTCAGCTGGGCATCTCTGTCCCGTCCTCTCCCCAGTAGGGTCTGGGGTCTCAGGTCACATCCCTCCCTCCTTACCCAGCCCCTCCCCCTTATCCCCTTGCTGTGGAACCCTAGGTCCCACCACCCCTCCCAGGTGGGCTGCACTGGTGTATGCCTGGTCCTGCCAGCGCTAAAGTCTAGGAGAATAGTCACAGTGATGAAATAAGAAATTGAAAAAGCTTCTGCATCCTTGGACCATGTCCCTCACTGCTGAGAAGCCTCCCATGGCTCCCATAGTCCTCAGGGAAAAGACCCGGTGCATCCTGGGTGCTTGCAAAGTCCTCACCCCCTCTAATCTCCCCTCCTTACCCACTTCCAGCCCCACAGGCACCCCCGATATGCCTCAAATCCACTGGATGTATCGTTCTCAGGGCCTTTGCACAGGCTGTACTTGCCCTCTGATGTGCCCTTTCCCCACCTCTGACCTCAGTTCCTATTTCCCGGACTCACCTCCTCCATGGAGCCCTCCTGGAATCCCTTTCCCCCCCACATCACTGCTGTGGCCCCAGCCACCAACGCAGAGCCTGGCACACAGAGGGGGCTCTGAAAACAGTGTGTAGCTGAATAAACTCCGATGAAACAAACAACACCCCGGGAGTCTACAGTTTTGAAATGATTTGTCTGCCTGGATGTCACATTCAATCCTGTAACATTTTTTGGTTTTTTAAACTTTTTCCGGTAATTGTAGAGTTGTGCAAAATATGATGAGGAGAGATTCGGTGTTTGCTGCACCCGGCTTGCTAGTAACATTTTGCAAAACTAGTGAAATATCACAATCAGGATGCTGTCACTGATGCAATCCACCGACCTCACTCAGATTTCCCCATTTCACTTGTGCCTGTGTGTGTAGTTCTGTAAAATGTTATCACCTGCCTAGGTCCCTGCCTCCACCACCACAGGTGGGCTACATCCCACCCACCTCTCCCCATCATCCCTAACCCCTGCAACCGCTAATCTGTTCCCCATTTGCACGATTTTATCATCTCAAAAATGTTATACAGATGTGCTGGGTGCGGTGGCGCATGTCTGTAGTCCCAGAGACTGGGGAGGCTGAGGCAGGAGGATCGCTTGAGCCCAGGAGCTGGAGGCTGCAGGGAGCTACGATGACAGTGCTGCAGTGCAGCCTGGGTGACGGAGCTCATAAAAATGTTATAGAGATAGAGTCGTACACGTTGTGGGATTGGCTCAACATAATTCCTAGAGATCTATCTCAGTTGCTTGTATTGATAGTTTTTTTCCTTTTCACTGTTGCCTGGCTTTTTTTTGCCCAGGCTAGAGTGCCATGGCGTCAGCCTAGCTCACAGCAACCTCAAACTCCTGGGCTCAAGCGATCCTCCCATCTTAGCCTCTCAAGTAGCTGGGACTACAGGCATGTGCCACCATGCCCGGCTGATTTTTTCTATATATTTTTAGTTGGCCAATTAATTTCTTGCTATTTTTAGTAGAGACGGGATCTTGCTCTTGCTCAGGCTGGTTTCGAACTCTTGACCTGGAGTGAACCTCCCGCCTTGGCCTCCCAGAGTGCTAGGATTACAGGCATGAGCCACCGCGCCCGGCCAACCAGTCATCTGTTGAAGGACATTTGGTTGTTTCCTGTTTGGAGCTATTACAAATAAAGTTGCTAGGAAGATTTGCATAAAAGTTTGGGGTTTTTTTTGTTGTTTTTGTTTTTTTAGAGACAGGGTCTAGCTCTGTTGCCCAACCTGAAGTGCAGTGGTCAGCTCATAGCTCTCTGCTGCCTGGAACTCATGGGCTCAAGTGATCCTCTGGTGCATGCCAACACATCTGCCTTTTTATTTTATCTTTTTAATTTTTTGCTAGAGACAGGGTCTCACTATGTTGCCCAGATTGGTCATGAACTCCTGGGCCAGGTGCTCCTCAGCCTCAGCCTCCTGAGTAACTGAGACTCCTAGTGAACAGTCAGCTAATTTTTTTTTTTTTTTTTTGAGACAGAGTCTCACTCTGTTACCCTGGCTAGAGTGCCATGGTGTCAGCCCAGCTCACAGCAACCTTAAACTCCTGGGCTCAAGCGATCCTCCTGCCTCAGCCTCCCGAGTATCTGGGACTACAGGCATGCACCACCATACCTGGCTTATTTTTTCTATATATTTTTAGTTGGCCAATTAATTTATTTCTATTTTTTAGTAGAGACAGTGTCTCGCTCTTGTTCAGGCTGGTTTTGAACTCCTGACCTTGAGAGATCCACTGGCCTCGGCCTCCCAGAGTGCTAGGATTACAAGCATGAGCCACCGGGCCTGGCCTAGTCAGCTAATTTTTTTTTTTTTTTTTTTTTTGTGGAGACAGAGTGTCACTCGGTGTCCTGGGTAGAGTGCAGTGAGGGTGGGTCACCGCAAGCACCAGGTCCTGGTCTGTGAGAGAGCCTTCTGCCTCAGCCTTCTGGGTAGCTGAGACTACAGGCGCTTGCCAGAGTGCCCGGCTGGGTTTTGTTGCTTTTGTGTATTTTTTTTGCCGTTACTATTTTTTTTCCCGAGACTTTTAGACGGGGTCTCACTGTAGTCAGGCTGGTATCCGACTGGTGTTGAACCCCTGAGCTGCAGCTATCCACCCGCCTTGCCCTCCCAGAAAGCTGGGATTACAGGCGTGAGCCACCGCGCCCGGCTAGTCAGCTAATTTTTAAAAACAAAAAGTGTTTTAAGAGATGGGGTCTTGCTATCTTGCCCAGGCTGGTCTTGAACTCTTGGCCTCAAATGATCCTCTCACCTTGGCCTCCCAAAGTGTTGGGATTACAGGTGTGAGCCACCATGCCCACTGTGTATAATTTTTTTTTTTTGAGACAGGGTCTAATTCTGTCACCTGGGATACCGTAATTAGTGCCATCATCGTAGCTCACTGCAGCCTCCACCTCCTGGGCTCAAGCGATCCTCCTGCCTCAGCCTCATAATTAGCTGGGACTACAGGTGTGCACCACCATGCCTGGCTAATTTT
The DNA here is from genome assembly GCA_963574885.1 of Lepilemur ruficaudatus. NCBI lineage: Eukaryota > Metazoa > Chordata > Mammalia > Primates > Lepilemuridae > Lepilemur > Lepilemur ruficaudatus. The sequence goes on from CAUYRT010047145.1 coordinate 16,116, forward strand.
TCTATTTTTTATAAAGATAGGGTCTCGCTCTTGCTCAGGGTGGTCTTGAACTGAACTCCTGACCTCAAGTAATCCTTCCACCTTGGCCTCCTAAAGTGCTAGGATTCCTGGCATGAGTGCTAGGATACTGAGCATGGCTGTATAGACGTTTTTGTGTGAACATAGGTTTTCATTTCTCTGGCATAAATGTCCGAGAGTCCCTCTTTAACTGTGGTGTTGTTTTTTTAAACTTATTTTCACAGAGAAATTCTCCAACTTCCTCCGCACACCCCACAACACATGTGGTTATCCATCCCACAGATATTTATTCAGCTTGCTGGGCCCTGGGGACACAGTGGGGACATGCTCCCAGCAGGCACAGCACAAGGTGCTCCAACTCATAATGGGGGCAGCACTGGGCAGGCCCAGATGATGTGCCTGACTAGGCTGGCGGGATCCAGGGGTGCTTCTTGGAGGAGGAGGCAGCTGAGCTGATCCCTGATGGATCAGTATATCTGGCACAGAAGAGAAAACACCATGTGCAAAGGCCCAGAGGCAAGAAGGATGACAGCAATTCAGAAAGCATCAAAGAGAGTATAATAAGTTTGGGAGGCAGAGGAGAGGAGAGGGAGGTGGGCAAAGGGGAGAATCTTACCCTCATCTCCAGCCCAGGCCAGGACACCAGGTTCCAAAGACCAGGACAAGCAAGCTTCAGGCCAATGTCAAAATCACCTTGTATTTCAGCCTCTTGGTCTCAACATTAGCATCTCAGCAAACTTGGGGGCCTGGGTCCCTCAAAGAGATGGACAGTTGTCCTTTGGGGTGGCTAAGCCTGGGGTCTGAGGGCTGGTGGGGGAGGCTGTACCAATTCCCCCCTCCTGGTAGGGACATGCAGCTCCACCCCCCCCAGAGGTGGGACTTGTGACAGCTCCAACCTACACAGTGTGGCAGAAGTGACCATGTGGGACTTCTGAGTTCAACCCCTAAGAGTCCTTGCAGCTTCCACCTCATTTTGGAAGCTTCTACCAAGGAATGGCTGGCCTTGCCAAGACTGCCATACTGGGGGGAAGCTCAAGCAGCCCCATGGAGGGGCACTCAGCCCCCAGCCAGGAGAGCAGTGCCTTGTCGGGCCTTCCTGGTCCAGCCCCAGCAGTCATGGCTGATGCCACAAGGGTCAGAAGAACCACCCAGCTGAGCCTGGTCAGTCCACAGAATCCTGAGTGGTAACAAACTGATTGTGGTCTATAGTTCTGCTCTGGGGTGGTTGGTTACTTAGCAAACAATCCTGCTTCTCCTGTGGGCAGCTCTGTGCACTGTGGTCCAAGGAGAACTTATTTTTAAGAACTTTATTGCTTATATTCCTAGGGAGACTCTGGACACTCAGCAGGTAGCAATAATGATACTTTGTTTCATCAGTTCTAAGGTGGACATTGTTTCCACATTTTAATATCTCTGAAAGTAGGATGGATCTTACAAACTTACAGCCAAGCACAATGTTAGTGTGTGAAGACATCTGACACTTTCTGGAAAGATCCTGAAAGTCCCCCTATTAATACATCTTTAATTTCAGGAAATACAGAAATAAGAATTACAGTATCAGTAGCAAACATTACAGCAAACCTATACCAAATGCCACAAGAGGATAAAATATTGTCACTGATTATCTTGGACAACAATGCAAATACTAATAACAGAAGAAGAGCTGTTGTTCTAGCAGCCCCTGCTGCAGACAGGCCCATTTGGATGTCCTCTGAGCTTGGCTCAGAGAGGGGCAGTGTGTTCCCCCACGACACACAGCCTGCGCGCTGCCGGCCCGTTGCTTCTGGGCTTCGGCGTCCTGGCGGGGGCCGGGTGCGCGGCCAGGCTGTGCAGCTCGGCTTGGGGGGCGGCGGAGTCCGACGGCCCTGGCCTGTGGGGCCGGCGGGGGCGTCGAGGCGCGCAGGGGCAGACGCGGCGGAAGGCCTGTCTGAAGTGGGAGCCCAGGAACGCGTAGAGCAGCGGGTTCAGCGCCGAGTTGCTGTAGGACATGCAGTGCGCCCAAGTCTTGAGCGCGTAGGCAGCGTAGCTGCGGGGGTGCCAGGCGCCCGCCGGGCCCAGCGCCTGCAGCACCAGGAACAGCTGGATGGGGCCCCAGCAGGCGGCGAAGAGCAGGACCACGGCCGCCACCAGCCTGGAGACCTTGGCACGCACGGCGCCCGCGCGCTCGGCCAGCAGCTGCCCCTGGGCCGCGGGAGGAGGAGGTTAGAAGAAAGTGCTGAGGCCGGGCTGGGCCAGCCCCTCAGAGCTCCCTTCCTCCTTGTTCCCCCGGAGGCTAGACCTCCGGGCTCAGATCCCCCCAACCTGCGCCCCCCCGCCCGCCCAGCCTCGCCGCGCCGTCCCCCACGCCGCGCACCTGGAGCCTACTGTCGGCGGCCGCAGGGCGCACGGCGGCCCGGCCCAGGTGGCGCAGCATGGACCCGTAGCAGGCGCAGGTGGCAAGCAGCGGCAGCAGGTAGAGCGCCAGCAGGTTGTAGAGCGCGAAGGCGCGCTCAAGGGCGCGGCTGGGGAAGGCCTCGCTGCAGTAGGTGCGCGGCCCCGGCGACAGGCGGTGCAGGGCGAGCACCGGCGCAGACACCGCCGCGGAGCCTGCGTCACAGGCCCGGATGAAGACCCTGCCCCGGGGCACGAGGGGCGCCGCGGGCCAGAGTTTGGGCCTCGGCTCCCCAGGTGCCTCCCCGGGCAGCTCTCACTGACACTGAGCCAACCTGTCAAGTGCCAGGCGTCCCTGTCTGCACCCTCGGTGGCCCTACGCAGGGAAAGCTATTCGCCCATTTTTCAGATGCCCGACCAAGGCGTGGGGGGGGCAGAGAGTGGCCCCGGGAAAACAGGGCAGGAGGACTTGTCCCCTCACCCCCGCGCGGCCCCTGCTCTGTACTCACCAGCCCAGATGCTGAGGCTGACGGCCAGCGCCAGGCGGGGCGTGCGGCGGTGCAGGGCGCGCAGCGGAAACACTGTCACGTACCAGCGGTCCACACTCATGGCCGTCAGAGTGGCGCACGTGGCCTGCACCGAGACCTGGAAAAGCGGGGAACCGGGCGTGTGGCCACCTGCCTGGTTTGGAGCCTGCTCTGTCCAGCCATCTTACCGGTCCCCCCACGTGTCCAACCACTCAGGCACACACGGAATGTGTCCCGGGAGGGGTGTCCAGTGGCCAACAGTGGTTGGGGGGGTACTTGGGAAAGGAGACCAGGAGGTCGGAGGAGCTACTTGGGTTGGCTGATACGCCAAGTCTGAGACCCGGAGAGGCAGAGCTGTCCTGGGATGAAGGAACAGACGGAGCAGAAAGCTGGGGGCCCGGGTCGCCTTCCCTGGGTTCACCTGCCACCCGTCCCCACCCTGGTGACCTCGGGTTTCTGTCTGTATCCCTCTTCATTGCCCCTGACTTCTGCTCCCCACTCCGGTCCAGGCTCCAGCCGCGCCCACCCAGACTGTTGGGGTGCCCCGCTGCTGCGCCCCACTCCTCCAGCCCCAGGCTCTCCTCCCCTCGGCCCCGCCCCCGTCCAGCCACGGCCACTCCCAGACTCTGCGTGCGCCCCGCGCAAGGTCCCCACCTTCACCCCCAGCCCCTCTGCCCCAGCCCGCGCACCTGTTGAATGTAGTTGACGAACTTGCACATGAAGTCGCCCAGCACCCAGGCGGGTAGCGGGTACAGCAGGGCCGTGAAGGGCACGCAGCACAGCAGGAAGGTTACATCCGTGACCGCCAGATTGGCTGCAGGGGGCGGTGCGCGGGGCTGGACGAGGGGCGCCGCGGGCCGCAGAATCGCGCAGCGCTCTTGGTCCAGCCCTGGGCCCCGCCCTGGTCCGAGCGACCAGCAGATTGGCTCCCGGAAGGCCCCCAGAGCGCCCAGGCGGAGAAGTTGGGCACCCCCTAGCACCCCCTTACATTCCGAACATCCCCACAGCACGGGCTGCATGGCCTTCCTGGCAGCAATGGGTCCTGCTCTCCCCTGTCCCAGCCGCGTGAGCCTGAGCCGGCCCTGCCCCTCTCGGCCTCAGTTTCCTCCCCTGCAAACTGGAGACGGTGGTGCCGGGCCCAAGGCCACGACAGAGCAGCCACAGGGCAGAGGTCGCAAACTGAGACCCACGGACAAGGCAGCCCTTCCCCCCACCCCTTTTGTTCAGTGGACACCGTGTCACAGAACCACATCACACCAGGACATCTTCCTTGAGTGGCAGGCCAAGGTCTCCGTGTCCCACTGTCTCAAACCTCTGGCCGGTGTGGGACCTCCCACGCTGGAGTTTGCGAGCCCTACCCAAAGGTACGGGGCGGTTAGGAAAAGGACGCGCGACCTCCGAAATGGCAGGCAGGTGCGGACCAGCGCCGGCCCGGGCACTCACCGATGTAGAAATTGGTCACCGTCCGCATCTGCTTGTGGCGGCAGATGACGTAGATGACTAGAGAGTTCCCTGCCAGGCCGAGCAACATCAGCGCAGCGAAGAAGAGAGGCACGAGCCAGGCGTCCACGGGCCGCGGCGCGGGAGCCAGGCCGTCCGAGGCGTTGGCCCCGCAGCCCAGGCAGCTCGACGCGTTGCCCGGCGCCCACCAGGACGCATTGAGCGCCGACGTTGCCACGGAGTGCATGGCTTCGCCGCCCTCCTCCTCCCGGCCGCCCTCCAGGATTGCGCTTTGGGACGGACGCGGGGACCTTCCTCCCGGCCACCTGCGGGAGATGCGCTCCGGAGCTCAGGAAGGGTCTCAGTTGGAGGCCGCCCGGGTCCGGAGAGCGGCTTGACTGGGCTCCGAGGCTGCTCTGCTTGTGCCGCGGCGGTCGCGCGTTTATACTCCGCGCCCCCCTCGTCCCGCCTTCCCGCCTCTTCAGCAGCCGCCGCCACTCCCCGCCCCGCCCCCTTCCCTCCTCTCCGGTGCGCGGTCGGGGTGACGGTGCCGGAGGGGCGAGCCGAAGCGGGGTGGGTTGCGCGGAGGCTGCTGTGGACCCTGCAAAGGCCGGTCTTAACCCGCGGGTAGAGACCGCCAGGCACAACAAGCCGGCGGGCAAAGGCGCAGAAACAAAGGCTTGTTAGTGGCAGGGACTTTGACCTTCCAAGGGACTGGGGCTCCGGGTGTTTGAGTTCAGGCTGGAGGCGAGGCGAGCCCTCCGCGACACCAAGTCAGGGTATCTTGGGCTTGTCCCGAAGATACTAAGGAGCCACAGAAGGTTACGGGGAGGGGAGAGATGGTTTTGGACTGAATGATGCAAACCAGACCCCTAGGGCTGCGGTCCCCAACCCCTAGGCTGCCGACTGGTCCATGGCCTGTTAGGGACCCGGCTGCAGAGCTCTGCAACTGTCCATGGAAAAATTGTCTTCCATGGCCGGGCACAATGGCTCACGCCTGTAATCCTAGCACTCTGGGAGGCTGAGGCAGGAGGATCGCTCAAGGTCAGGAGTTCGAGACCAGCCTGAGCAAGAGCAAGACCCCCGTCTCTACTATAAATAGAAAGAAATTAATTGGCCAACTAAAAATATATGTAAAAAATTAGACGGGCATGGTGGCACGTGCCTGTAGTCCCAGCTACTCGGGAGGCTGAAGCAGAAGGTTCGCTTGAGCCCAGGAGTTTGAGGTTGCTGTGAGCTAGGCTGATGCCACGGCACTCTACAGCCTGGGCAACAGAATGAGACTCTGTCTCAAAAAAAAAAAAAGAATTGTCTTCCATGAAACTTAGGAAGTGGGTGCACATGGCAGGTGAGTGAGATGAAACCGGTCCCTGGTGCCAAAAAGGTTGGGGATGGCTGCCCTACGGCATGTCTGTGTCCCACCTGACTAGCAGGGAGTGGCTGATACCTGTGGAGCCCTGGACTCAGGTGCCACTGGCTGCAGGAACCAGGTGGAGTGCAATTTACAAAGGCCACAACCTTGACCTCAAAATCCCTCACCTGGAAAGGTACCCCAGAAACTCTTCTAGGAGGCCACATGCAGTCTATCTTGCAACAGGGGTCCCGGCCGTTCCGGCATCACGGAGTACAATGCAGCAGAGAAAAAGGTGCTGCCATTCCTGTTATTGTCTCTCTCGCTTTCTTTCTTCTTCTTTTTTTTTTTCCTGAAACAGGGTCTCACTCCATCACCCAGGCTGGAGTGCTGCGATGCGATCAGAGCTCACCACACTCTTGAACTCCAGGGCTCAAGCGATCCCCGTGCCGCAGCCTCCTGAGTAGCTGGAATTACAGGCTTGAACCACTACACCCAACTAATTTTTCTATTTTTTTGTAGAGATGGGGTCTCGCTGTGTTGCCCAGTCTACCCTTGAATCTTGAACTCCTGGGCTCAAGCCATCCTCCCACCCCAGCCTCCCAAAGTGCTGGGATTACAAGTGTGAGCCACCAAGTCTGGCCTAAAAATTATTCTTGACCGTGGTCTACAAAATCACAAAAGGGAGGAAAAATTCCTTTGGGGCAACAATGAGGGACAAGTTAGGATGAGGAGACAGGAGGGGTACTAGGTGGGGGCTAGGGAACTGTTCTGAGGGAACTGCTGAGTCTCACTGGCTTGGCAGTGGACCCCGCAGGTGGATGGACCTTCCAGTTGTGGGGTGTCTGTGGAGCAGCAGCAGCTTGTGCGCAGGCCAAGGAGAGGAACTAGGAGTTTGGGCGCCTGGGGAGGTGTTAAGAAGGTTCAGGACAGGTCCCCTGGGAGTGAAGTCCAAGAATGGGAGCAGGGCCCCCTAAGGCCTCTGGAAGTGACTCCTGCTTTCTTGGCTCATGTCCATTAATGGAACTGCTACCACGCCCCAGAGCAGGAAACGGAACATCCCGAATCCCCAAAAGCACCCTCCCAGGCATTCCTCCTGGAGGCACCCCCTCCACCCAACTGGTATCACCATTGATTTCTTTTGCTTCTTTTAACATTTATTTCTACACAAATTCTCATGGTATGTGCATTTTTGAGTCTTTTAACAGTTTCTCTTCCTCTTTTTTCTTTTTCCTGCGTGCTCTTTATTTGTTAAGGCAACCAGGTCTTCTGTCCTGTACAGTTCCCACCAGGCTGGACTTGGCAGGTTGCATCCCTGTGTGTTAATATGATCCTCGATGTCCTGCACTTTTTGTGGATAGAGGGGGGGATTCCAGATTCTAGAGTGTGTTTAATTTTCTGCTCTAAACCGTTCCATGGCTCCCCAGTACCCTCAGGACAAGAAAACCCAGACCCATCATCATAGGGCACCTAGTTACCCACCCTACACTGGTCATTCTGAGTGGCCCCAGGGAGCCTTGAAGTGGCTGTTCCCTTTGCTTCATACACGCTTCTCGTTTCACGGGGAAGCTTCTGGCCATTCCCCCTCTCAGAGGCCTTCCCTGACCTCTGCAGCCTCTTCCCCACCCCATCCAGTGGGGCAGGGGTCTGTCTTGGTCACTGCTGAGTCCCCAGCACCCGCCCAATCCACAGTGGGCATTTGTTGATGAATAAATCCTAAGGCGCAGAGCGGGAGTGGGAGCTGACGTTGTCCTATTTTTAGAGATGAGCAAACTGGGGCTGCCCAGCCAGCGCTCCAGGGACGGCCCCTAGCGAGGACTGCAGGGGACTGGTGGAAGGAAAGCCCCCCAGGTGGTGATGGTTTCAGCCATCTCGGGCCTCCAAAAAGGCCTCCCTCCCTCTCTCTCCACTACCAAGGCCTCAGTTTCCCCGTCTGTCCGCCCATCCCTCGGTTCCCGGTTGGGTCCAGGAGCAGGGATCGTGGCCCAGTCCCCACCTCCTAGCCTCAGTTTCCCCGTCTGTTCTCCTTCCCCCTGGGCTACATTTCCGGGTGTTGGGATCACGGCCGGATCCCCGCCCCACCCCTGTCTCAGTGTCCCCGTCTGTGCCTCCGCGGCTGGATTCCCTGTTCCCCGCCCCCGCCCCAGTCTCAGTTTCCCCTTCTGTCCACCGGGACTGAGTTCCACCCAAGCCCGCCGCGGGCCTGGACTCAGGGATCGTGCCGGCCCCTGCCCCGCGCGTCCAGCCTCCAGGCCCCGCCCCGGCCCGCCCCTGGGCGACCGTCACTTCCTGCCCGGCCCGGTGAAGGCCCTGCCGGGCGGCGGCGACAACAGCGGCGTCTGTGCCATGGTCGCTCTGGAGAACCCGGAGGGCGGCCCGGAGGTGGCGACGGCGGAGGGCGCCCCGGGCGGGCGGCGGCTGCTGTGAGCACGGGCGGGCCGGGCGGGCGCCCCGGGTCTCGGGCCTTCCCTGCCGCCCCTCCCGCCCCTGTCGCTCGCTGAGCTCCCCAGGCTGGGTGGTGGCTTTATGGGCATATGGTCACCCAGGTGTGTCACCGCCTGTGTGCTGGGTGTTTGCTGGGGGGCGGGGACACCCCCCGCTCGTGCCTCCACTTACCCCCGGTCCGCAGGGCTCCCATACCAGGGGTCCCGACCGGGTCCCGCGTCCCTTTCCGCCCGTACGAGGTGCCCCAGACCCCAGGAGCTGCCGGCGCGCTGGGGTCCGCCACCTGGGGTCCTGCGCCGCCGTCTGGGCATTTGCCCGCACGGCGCGTCCCCTGCGCACCGTCTGGGTTTATGCGACCCCCCCCCTCTGCCTTTCTGGGTAGACAAGGCTCTTGGTTTTCCTTCGGGCAAATACCCAGTAAGCCGGGGGGCGGGGCACTTAAACCCGGGGCGAACAGGGGCCCGTCTGTGCTCGCAGCGCGACCCGGAAGCGCCCGTATGTGGCCCGGTGTCAACGCGGACACCTCTGCGCTCGCCCGCGGGGTCCGCCTCGCGCGCGGAGGTGCCACCGTCTGTCGGGGATGAGGAGGCGGCTTGCGTTCCGTTTCTGCCCCCTTCGTGTGCCGGCGGTGCTACCTGGGCAGGGTTGCCCCGCCCTTTCGTGCCTCGGTTTCCCCATCTGTAAACTGTGACAGTCACACTGGTCTCTTTTCAGAGTGATTGAGGGTCAGTGTTACCTGGCACTTACAGGTGCCCAAGCAAACGGAGTGACCATCCTTTAATTACTGTTTTAAATGATTATCTTGTATGTTTTAGTTATGTTAGCGTTATTTTAAAGCTATTTTATCATTGCATTTTCCATGTTGTTATTACTGTCATTACGTTTAGTAGCACTTTGTCGGTACCGTCTTTACCTGGGTATTGGCCCAGAGGCCACACAGGGCTGTTTATCTGAAGGAGAGAAGGTGCCTCTTTCAAGGGGGCATTTAACCACCCATGGTGGCACTTCCCCGCTGAATGGGCTCCTCCCCCATCTTCTTAGAACCAGGTGTAGACATTTGGTGCGTGAAGATGTAAATACACTCATACTTCCTTTCTCCTCCAAGAGCCCTTCTCACCCAATATTTTTTTCTTTTTTTTGAGATAGAGTCTCGCTCTGTTGCTCAGGCTGGAGTGCCATGGTGCAATCACAGCTCACTGCAGCCTCCAACTCCTGGGCTCAAGCCATCCTCCTGTCTCAGCCTCCCGAGTAACTGGGACTACAGGTGCCACCACCACACCTGGCTAGTTTTTCTAATTGTTGTAGAGACGGGGGTCTTGCTGTGTTGCCCAGGCTGGTCTTGAGCTCCTGGGCTCAAGTGATCCTCCCACCTCAGCTTCCTAAAGTGCTGGGATTACAGGTGTGAGCCATTTCATCTGGCCTCACCCCAAATTTATGCCTCACCTCCCCCCAGAACTTCCCCTTCCCTCACTCCCTCACTTCTTGGGTATTTTTTTTTTTTTTGGGGACAGAGTCTCACTCTGTTGCCCAGGCTAGAGTGCCATGGTGTCAGCCTAGCTCCAGCAACCTCAAACTCCTGAGCTCAAGCAATCCTCCTGCCTCAGCCTCCCGAGTAGCTGGGACTACAGGCATGCGCCACCATGCCTGGATAATTTTTTCTATATATATTTTTAGTTGTCCATATAATTTCTTCCTATTTATAGTAGAGAGGGGGTCTCGTTCTTGCTCGGTCTGGTTTCAAACTGCTGACCTTGAGCAATCCTCCCGCCTCAGCCTCCCAGAGTGCTAGGATTACAGGCGTGAGCCACTGTGCCGGGCCACTTCTTGGGTATTTACCTGCTGGCCACCCTTTTCCTTCCCCATCCTGGTGGGGGGCTGGGGACTGCTGGGGGTGCCCCCAGTCTGCCCCACCCCCAGCTGAGTCACCTCGGCCCTGAGCCCTGGGTTTCCTGCTGGGGAAGTGGCTTCCTCTCCTACAGGTTCCTGGGGGAGGGGGAAGGGGCTGGTGCTGGGCCCAGGGGAGTGGGGCTCAGAAGGTCCCTTCTCAGAGTCTGCTGAGAAAACTGGGGGCAACCAAGAGCCCTGTTCTACCCAAACCAGCTTAGCAGCTTCCACAGTGTGGACAGTCCACTCCCAGTGGGCACTGGTAACTTCCACCGTGTAAACATCTCTGGGGTTCTGTCAGCTACAGGAAGCCTCAGCCCCCTTCTCTGGATCCTCAGTTTCCCCGTTGGTAAAGTGGTCTTGTTGGGTGGCAGAAGAAACAGATGAACTTGCTTTGGGCGCGTGTGTAAACAGAAGTTTAGTTATTCATTCAACAAATGCTCTGTGGGCTAGGTCCTGAGCATTCACTGCCTCAGGGGTCTGGTGAGGCAGTGATTAAGGAGCCAGCTAGTTGCAGGAGCTGGGGGATTGGGCTGGGTGGGGGTTGGGCAGTGATAGCGGGAGCCAGCCAAAGGCCTTGGGGTGGGCTGTTCTGGTGAGGCTGAGGCCCTCCCAGGAGGAGGTCCCTGTGGGTGGGCGCAGGTACTTTGCTGTGCTGTACCTTCCCCCTCCCATTTCTGGGGTGGGGTGTCAGGGACTCCAGGCCCACAGAGGCCAAATGTGTCCTGTTTCCTGCTGGAATCTGGTTGAAGTCAGCAGGCTTGATGCGGTGGTGGGACTCACTTTCCAGTGCTCAGCTCAGCACTTGAGACTATGGGAGGGTGCTGAGCCCCTCCAAGTGCCTATAGAAGCAGGTGCTGGCCTGCCAGTGTGGTCCAATGCTAGGCCAAGAAGGACCTAGGCCTCTCTGTGAGGGCACTAGGGAGCCATGGCTGGTACTGGAGCCGGGGAGGGACCAGGCAGGTCTTTGGGAGCCTGAAGGAATCTCTGTGGCTCAGTCAGTCCAGGTCAGACCCAGGTGCGCCCCTTGCCTGCATGGTGGCTGGGATGGCACCAGGCCCCTGTTGCGAGGGCTCGAGCTGTCTCCCCAAGTCCCGCCCCACTCTGACGTCTCCCCTCGGATGCAGCTGCTGTTATCAGCCCTGTCCAGCTGCCGGGGTGGAGACACAGGCGCTGGGGCCCTGGGGAGACCATAGGTGAATCTGGGGCGTGGGTCGGTGTGCTCAGGCCTCGGGGGGCAGCCTCAGTTCGGGTCTGGCTTCAGAGACGTTGGTTTAATGTAACCATGAGCGTCCTTGAGTGGTCATTGGTTGCCACACTGCGTGCTGGGGACCTGACTTGCCACATGCTCTTCCAACTTCCGTGTTCGCAGCTGTGGGAACTTGCACAGTGACTTTGCGCCTTTACCGATCTGTATAATCGATGTCAAAATACTAGTGACACTGAATGAGCCCAACCTGGAGGAAACACTCCACCCAGGGATGCTGCAGTGACCAACAAGGGTGTGGCATGGTTGAGGAGGTGAGCTCCCCGTCATAGGAGGAAACCAAGCAGGTGGCAGCTGAGATAAAGCGGGGAATATCTGTCCAGGCCCCTCTTGACTCTGATTGCCCCTCCCAGACCCACAGGCACCTGCGGGGACCATTCCTACCCCCACTTTACCGAGAGTGGGCTGCAGGTCGCTGAGCAAAGTGCCGTAGGTGGAGTTCAAACTTGGGGCTGAGATTCCCGAGCCTGGCCTCTTCACCACAGCCCAGTGAGGAGTCCGCCTCTGAGTTTCTGGCGTGGCTTGGTCAGAGAGTTCCGAGTGCCTGGTCCTGGGTGGAAGCCTGGCTGTTCCTCTGCCTGTGTGTCCTGAGGGTGGGAACTTGGGCCCTTGTGAGTTCAGTGGTCAGATAACTTTTTATAGATTTTTGCCTAAAAGGCTGTCATGCCTGTCCCACGCCAACTTCAGACGGCCCTGGATGTCTTCAGCCTGTTTACTTTTTTTTTTTTTTTTTTTTTTTTGAGACAGTCTTGTTCTGTCACCCAGGCTGGAGTGCAGTGGTGTCATCAGAGCGCCCTGTAGCCTCCAACTCCCAGGCTCAAGCGATCCTCCTGCCTCAGCCTCCTGAGTGGCTGGGACTACAGGTGCAACCACCACACCCAGCTAATTTTTCTATTTTTTTATAGAGACAGAGTCTCATTCTTTCTCAGGCTGGTCTTGAACTCCTGGCTTCAACTGATCTTTCCACCTCAGCCTCCCAAAGTGTTAGGATTACAGGTGTGAGCCACCGCGCCTGGCCCTGTTTACTTTTTGATCCAGATGTAACAGCTGTTTTACAAAGTGCACAGACTTAAGGCTTGACTCTTACGTATAGACCCTGGTGGGCACTGACCTCACTCCTAATCTCCTTGACGGCATTTTGTCTCAACTGTCCTAGGGTTTTAAGGCGTTTTCTAGTCTTTTGGAGGAGGGGATTGGGGGTGTGCCTCTGTTCTTAATTTGTCTCTCGGGAACTCTGGACGCAAGGGAAGTCTGGGTGGGGATTTGGACTCTGGGCTTAGTCTTAGAATCATGGGATTTCGTTGAAAATTGATTTGGTGTTTTTGTTTGTTTGGGTTTTCTTTTGGTTTTTTTTGGAGACAGAGTCTCACTCTGTCACCCAGGCTGGAGTGCAGTGGCATCATCATAACTCAGTGCAACCTCCAACTCCTGGGCTCAAGCAATTCTCCTGCCTCAGCCTCCCTAGTAGCTGGGACTACAGGTACCATCACCATGCCTGGCTACTTTTAAAATTTTTTGTACAGGCCGGGCGCAGTTGCTCACGCCTGTAATCCTAGCACTCTGGGAGGCCGAGGCGGGTGGATCGCTCAAAGGTCAGGAATTTGACACCAGCCTGAGCAAGAGTGAGACCCCGTCTCTACTGAAAATAGAAAGAAATTAATTGGCCAACTAAAAATATATAGGAAAAATGAGCCGGGCATGGTGGCTCATGCCTGTAGTCCCAGTTACTCGGGAGGCTGAGGCAGGAGGATCGCTTGAGCCCAGGAGTATGAGGTTGCTGTGAGCTAGGCTGACACCACGGCACTCTAGCCTGGGCAACAGAGTGAGACTCTCTCAAAAAAAAAAAAATTTTTTTTTGTACAGACAGGGTCTTGCTATGCTGCCCAGGCTCATCTCAAACTCCTGCCCTCAAGTGATCCTCCTGCCTTGGCCTCCCAAAGTGCTAGGCATGAGCACCCAGTCAGTAGTTATTTCTTGAGAACCTACTGTGTGCCAGGTGTGGCTGTGCATGCCGGGGGCGGGGTGCAGAGAGTGAGGATGGGGAGAGTGAGTTGTTGAGTAGGGGCATCAGGTCTCTCATTGAGAAGGTTTGGACAAAAGCCAAAGGGAGATGGCACATGCGGGGCCTGGGGAGGGTGCGCGGGGCAGAGGCCTGCAGGTGGGAGCGTGTGTGGCGTGCCCCTCTGTGTGGCTGTGGCAGAGTGTGTGTTGGGTGGGTAGGAGGTGGGGGCAGGACAATCTGGTACCCCAGACTCCAGAATGCACCCTCACCGTGAGCCCCATGGTGTGGGGGCGTCTCAGCCCGGAAGAGCCCTGCAGCCTGCGGTCGGAGCTGACCGGGCTGAGTGGTTTCTGCTTGCTGGAAAGTTTCCATCTAAGAGGCCCCCCCATCCCGCTGCCTGGGTGGCTGGGAGCGCCCGCCGTAACTATCTGTCCCCTTCTCCAAGTGGCTTGGCTCTTGGGACCCCGCGGGGGGCCTGGCCGTGCCTGCTAATCCAGCTCCACAATTAATGCCATTTGCTTGGAGCAGGGCAGATTAGCCCTGGGGGGCCACTCCAGCCCCTCTCTGCTCCCGGCTCCTGGGGGGCTGTTGATGGGGAGTACTGGGGGGGGCATGAGGTCGGTGGGCTTGGCCATAGTCTTGCATTTCTGGGGGTTGTTTCCTGGCTTATCTGCTGCTGGGGGTGGGGAGTGCTAGCTAAAACCAAGTTTCTTGAATCTCCACTTCCAGAAGAGGCTGGTGTTCAAGTATTGGAGGCTGTGGGTCTCGTTGGCTGGCAGCTAAAATCTTGAAGGGGGGGCAGCAGCTTTTCTTGGCTGTCTACATGCTGTGTGACTTTGGGCAAGTGTCTTCCCTTCTCTGAGCTTCAGTTTACTAATCTGTCATCACAATAATACTTTAAGGATCTAGGTAGGATTCCACCGCCAAAGAGAGGGGTGAGCTCCCCATTGCTAGGGGAAACCAAGCAGGCAGTGGTTACAGTAGGGTTCTGCCTGGAGATCCTGGCCTGTCTTGGCCCTAAGGACCGCCCCCCACCCTGGCCCACAGGCCTCTTCCGGGCTGTCTGCCCACTCTGGCCGGCTCCCAGGTGAAGAGACTTTCGGCTTCCAAGCGGAAGCAACACTTCATCAACCAGGCGGTGAGGAACTCAGACCTCGTGCCCAAGGCCAAGGGGCGGAAGAGCCTCCAGCGCCTGGAGAACAGTGAGCAGGGCTGGGGAGGCACCTCTTGGGCTCCTGGGCCTTAGAGGAGAAAGGCGTGCATGTCGGTCATATCCATTGCCCGGTCCATGAGCCAGGTGCTGAGCCAGATGGTGCTGGGGACCCAGAGAGGTGTCAGCTCTGGGCGAGGGGAGCAGGTAACAGAGCCAGACACAGACACCCCCCAGACTCTTGGATCAGGGCTGGGCCCGAGGGACATTGGAGCTGGGGCTTTAAAAGGTATGTAGGAGTTCAATAAGCCAGGGAGAGGTAGGTGGAGCTCTGGAGGCTGGCTGGTTTCTGTACCTTTGGGGAAAGACAGTTGGAGCATGGAGGTGCAGAGGCTGAGAGGGTAGAAAGGGAGGAAGGATGGTCCTTGGGTCCCCATGGAGCCTAGGGGGCTCCTAGCGCCACTCCAGCCCAGAGGCCATCTGTTTCCCTCTAGCCCAGTACCTCTTGACCCTGTTGGAGACAGATGGGGGCCCACCTGGCCTGGAGGACGGGGACCTGGCACACCCCGCAGCACCAGGCATCTTCGCGGAGGCCTGCAACAATGCCACCTATGTGGAGGTGAGGCCTCAGCCCTCTTGCCCTCCACGGGGTACCTGCTTCCTCCTGGGTTCTGGTGCCATGCTGGCTCCTCCACCAGGAGCACCCTCAGCTTATGACTTCTTGGCGAAGGCCCCCGTGGGGTCCCCAGACCAGGCCAGGACCTCCCAGTCCAGGGGATTCATCTGCTCATCATACTCGGGAGTCAATGACTCGCTTGGCAGGGGCGGGGGTGTCTGTGGCCTGGACCCATACCCCTCCTGGTCCCCGGCTTTCCCTGCTTCTGGCTGGGGGCCCGGCCACAGTGGGTGCACCGTCAGGGGGCAGAGGTGTTCTCAGGAAATACCGCCGCGTACTTGGTGGCCTTCTACGTCCATCTGCTGAGCGGGGAAACTGAGGCCCAGAGGCGCAGGCATCAGCCCGGGGCCTCACAGCCTGCCCGCCTCTTCCAGGTCTGGAATGACTTCATGAACCGCTCCGGGGAGGAGCAGGAGCGCGTCCTCCGCTACCTGGAGGATGAGAACAGGAGCAAGGCCCGGAGGCGTGGTCCTGGCCGAGGGGAGGACCAGCGCAGAGGTGCGGCCTGGTGGGCCGGGGTGGGCGGGGCAAGCTGACTGGGGACGGGGCCAGGGTGTGAAAAAGGGCAGGGCCTGGTGTGGGCGGAGCCTGTGGGATTGGTGGGCGGGGCCCAGGGTGTGGATGGGAGTGTGGCCTGGTGTGGGCAGGAGCAGCGGGCTGGGGCCTAGTGTGTGAGAGGGACCATCACGCTAGTGTGGGCAGGGACAGAGCATGGAAGAAGGTATGCTGGGTGGGCGGAGCCTGGTATGTGGGCAGGACCTAGTGTGGGCGGGGCCATAAGGCTAGTGTGGGCGGGGCCAGGGTATGGATGTAGGTGTGCTTGGGTGGGCGGGGCCTGGCTGGTCGGCGGGGCCTAGCGTGTGTGGGGCCAGTGCATGGATGTGGTATGCTTGGATGGATGGAGCCACCAGGCTAGGGTGGGTGGGGCCTAGTGTGGGCGGGTTCAGGGTATGGTTGTGTATGGTTGGGTGGGCGGGGTCTGGGGTCTGCCCCTCCAGCTGCCCGTTGGGCTCTTGCAGAGGACCCGGCCTACACGCCCCGAGAATGCTTCCAGCGCATTAGTCGGCGTCTGCGATCCGTGCTCAAGCGGAGCCGCATCCCCATGGTGAGCGCCAGGCCTGTCTCCCTACCTGCCTGGCCCTTATCCACGTCACCTGAGGACTGGATGAGGGGAAACCCATCACCCGGTGTGGGTCATGTCATATGAGGCGGAGCAGCTCTCAAAGGGCTCTCCTTTGAGTAGGAGGGATGGGGCCAATGAGGGTGGGCACTGCAGGGTGTGTAGGAGTTCCCCAGGCAGAAGACACATGGCAACATCTAAGCAGCTGGTGTCCTTGGGGTATAGCCTCAGGTGGTAAGTCAGAGGTGAACGCAGGGCCTTGGGTTACAGGGCCCTGGACAGCCTGTGGGGGTCCTGCAGGTGCCTGACTACAGGGCCCGACTCTCCCACAGGAGACGCTGGAGACCTGGGAGGAGCGGCTGCTCAGGTTCTTCTCCGTGTCCCCCCAGGCCGTGTACACGGCCATGCTGGACAACAGGTGAGCGGGTGGGGCAGGTGCAGCGAACCCCACCCCCACGCTGGGCTGGTGGAGCCTGGCCACTCACCCCCATCCTTCCACAGCTTCGAGAGGCTCCTGCTTCACGCCATCTGCCAGTACATGGACCTCATCTCGGCCAGTAAGTGCCTGGTGGCCCCAGAACCCCAGTTGGCCCATTCAACCTGGGGCACGAGGCCAGGGCCTCCTCTAGTCTGGTTCCCCAGTGGGGAGACTTCTGGGGGTGGTGGGCCGCATTCCAGGAGTACGGGTAGTGTGGACAGAAACCCGCTGTGTGTCTGTCCCCACACTGGGTGACGCAGCACAGTTGGACAACTGGATGCAGACACCACTCGATCTACATCTCCAGGGCTGGGGGCAGGGTGGGGACCCAGGTAGGGGTGGTGAAGCTGGGTTTTGGGGGGACCTCTCAGACTCGGAGGTGAGATGCGGACACCCAGTGTCCGGAGGGTTCACATTTAGCCATTGGGTACCCCCATACCATACATGGGACTTCAGACCAGTCCCCCCTCCCGGGGCCTGTGTCCCTGCTTTTATGATGGAGGGTGGCCTCAAGACACAGTCCCCTAGAGAGGGTTCCCACAGGCCCTTGCTAGCCCCAGGCACCCCATCTGGTTCTGGCTTCGGCACCTGTCTCTCCACCTCCTGCCTGGAGTTGCCGAGGAGACAGTTGCCGTGGAAACCTCAATGGTTCCTCCTCTGTCTCCCCTGTGGGAGCCACAGCCCCCACGCCCGCCTTTGTTCCTGCAGACTCAGAGTGGAGGGCCTTGGCTGGGGCTGGGGAGCCTCTCTGTGGGGGTAGGGCTGTGGTCTAGACACAGAAGAAGGGGGGGGTCTTAGCAAGATCAGGGGGTAGGGAAGGGGGTCCCAGGTGGCGGGAAGCCCTGCGAAAGCAAGGCCTAGAGGTGGGACTGAGTTTGCGTTGGGAGGGAGAGGGGCTGGGTGGGGGAGGTGAGGGGAGGCTGGTGGGGGCTGGACCACCCAGGGCCTTGAGGCTTCAAGGTCACCTCTGCCAGGCAGGAGTGGAGGCTGGCCACTTGGTCAGGCATGTGTGTGAGTGTCCACGTGGCCTTGGGCCTGGGCATCTTCAGGTCCCCATCTGGACAATAGGATAAGGAGTGGTGAAGAGTGCAGCACGCCACGGCTCGAAGCCCTCGGGGAGCATTAGTTCCTGTGAGCCAGGCCCGGGACCTGCGGGTGGAGTCAGCCAGTCCACCCTGACCAGCTTGGGATGACCTCTAGCAGGGAAGGGGAGGGGCGAGGCCACTGCCTTCTGGCCACTCTGGCTCCACGCTGCTCTGTTTGCCGTGACTCTTGTATTCCATTAATTCTTGTCCTGCTTGTCCCCTCCCACAGGTGCAGACCTGGAGGGCAGGCGGCAGATGAAAGTCAGCAATCGTCACCTGGACTTTTGGCCACCAGGGCTGCTCCTGTCTGCCTACCTGGAGCAACACAGCTGATGGTGACCCCGGTGTCCCTGCCTGTCCCCATGCCTGGCGCCAAGACCTCTGACACCTTCTGCTAAAACATCTTTAATGTTTTTAGAATTCGTCCTTGGAAACCTCTTTCCCTTGGGGTGTTCTCTCTCACCTTCGCTCCCTCCTCACCCAGCTCTCGGCTATCAGCGCTGGCGGCGGCTGGGACTGCCCAGACCATCCTGGGACTTCTATTTGGGTGGGGAGACCTGACTGGGCATTTCCATGTTTCTTCTTTGTGTAGCTTTTTTGGCCCAGTGTGAAGCTCAAGTGAGGAGGGAGAAGCTGGGTGTTTATCGCTTTTAATGAATTTGGTGTGATTTGTTGTAGATTTTTAAATTCCCCTTTTGGAGAGAAAAACCAAAAACTCACCCCATCTGGTAAATCGTGGGACTTGGACCCAGCCCTTGCTCGACCCCTCCCAGTTTTTAGCTTGAATGGTGGCGGTGGGGGTCCCTGGGACCCTGGCCATCACCCCAGGAGCATCTCATCTCGTTTGTGCATGTGTGTGTGCACCCTGCGACCAAGGGCGGAAGCTGCGTCTTAAGGGCTGGTTTTATCCTCTCTTTGTTCTGCGTGTCCTCCCTCAGCCCCCTCCTTTGGCAGCTCTTGGGGTCCCGCCTGCTCTCCATGTCCTCCTCCCTCCCTTCCTCCCCCTCCCTGCATTCTGGGGTGCAGGACTTCCAGCCAGAAGCCTCTGCCCTCAGACTGTCCCATCTCCTCCCCGTGTCCCCTCCATCCCACCAACCTGGCTCTGGCCTGACAGCTCGGGGTACCCCCATGCCGGTTCCCTGGCCTGGGCCAGTGCAGCAGGCCTGGGGGAACCCCCACCCCCTTCCTGTGTGTGGGTAGTTGTGCTTTGGGAGACCGTGGAGGGTTCAAAAATTTCTGGTGCTCTGGCCTGGGGCTGTGTGGGTTTTTCTTGGGGGCAGCGCTGGGGACACAGTAGGTCCTGGTCACTGCAGGCTGCAGGTGTACCCCCCGCTCCCACCCCCTCACCCCCTCTTGGGTGCCTGGGGTCCAACCCTGATTCTGCCACTTGCCTGCTGTGTGGCCTCAGATCGTGTTCAGGGGCCGCCTTCACAAAGCACCGCAACCTGGTGGCTTACAATGGGAATGTCGCAGTCCTGGAGGCCAGAAATCTGAAATGCAGGTGCCAACAGGGCCATGCTCCCTCCAGCTGCTCTGGGGGCCCCCAGCATCCCTTGGCTTGTGGCTGCATGGTTGTGGCCTCTGCTTCTGTCTGCCTTGACATGGCCTTCCTCCCTGTGTCTCTGTCTTCTGTGTCTGCCTGCGTCCAAACCCCTTTATATGGACACCAGTTGTGTTGGATGAGGGCCCACCCTGACCACCTCATTTTAACTTGATTACCTGCGTAAAGACCATATTTCTTTATGGTCTTGCCTGTAATCCCAGCACTCTGGGAGGCTGAGGCGGGAGGATCCCTTGAGGTCAGGAGTCCAGTTCGAGACCAGCCTGAGCAAAAGCAAGACCCCGTCTCTATTAAAAATAGAAAAATTAGCCAGGCCTGGTGGTGCGCACCTGTAGTCCTGCACCTGTAGTCCCAGCTACTCGGGAGGCTGAGGCAGGAGGATCGCTTGAGCCCACGAGTTGGAGGCTGCAGTGATCTAGGCTAATGCCATGGCACTCCAGCCCCGGCAACAGGGTGTGACTCTGTCTTAAAAAAAAAAAAAAAAAGTCGCTATTTCCAAATAATGGTGCAGTCTGAGGTGGAGAGAGGGTTAGGAATTCAACGAGTCTCATTTGGAAAACCTGATGCAGCCCATAGCCTCGCTTAAGCTGTCTGTGCCTCAGTTTCCCCGTGTGAAAGATGGGTTCGCAGGAGGGGCGAATGACACAGCGATTGCTCTCATTGCGTGTCATTGTTTATGGAAATATGCTTAGCCTCATTGTGTGGCTAGTTATACTGTATCTGACTTGTTTCCATTTACAATAATTTTACATTTCCTACACAATGTTGTTTTGAAAACTCAGACCTCCAGGGGAGGGACAGGAGCCACCTCTCTTAACATAATTGCTTGCTTCTTTCTTTTTTTTTTGAGACAGAGCTGGGGTAGAGTGTAATGGTGTGATCACAGCCCACTGCAAACTCCAGCTCCTGGGCTCCGTTTCCTGAGTTGCTGGGACTACAGGTGCTACTATGCCTGGCTAATTTTTTATTTTTAGTAGAGATGGGGGTCTCTCGCTCTTGCTCAGGTTGGTCTCAAACTCTTGGCCTCAAGCGATCCTCCTGCCTCAGCCTCCTCCTGAGCAGCTGGGACTCCAGGCATGTACCATCACATCCAGCTAATTTTTAAATTTTTTGTAGAGATGGGGTCTCGCTATGTTGGCTGGGCTGGTCTCAAACTTCTGGGCTCAAGAGATTCTCCCACCTCGGCCTCCCAAAGTGCTGGGATCACAGGAACGCGCCACTGCAGCCAACTCTGGGGCCCTTGTTTTTAAATAAACTTTTAATTTTAGAACCATTTTATATTTACAGAATTATTGTGAAAGTGTTGCAGAGCGTTCCCACATACCCCACACCCGGTTTCTCCTGTGATTAACAGGTTGGCATCTGTCACAGTTAATACCCTGGCGCCGGTTTATTCAGGGTTTTTGTAATTTTTTGTCATTTCCCCTAATGTTTTGTTTCTGCCCCAAGATTCCACCCAGGATCCCATGTCTCTGCAGGCTCCTCTGGGCTGTGAGGGTTCCTGGACTTTGTGTTTGCTTGTGATGACCTGGGTGGTTTGAGGAGGGCTGCCCGGGATTTATGGCAGAATGTCCCTCAGATGTCTCATCAGTAGACTGGGGTGATGCGTTTTGGGAGGGAGACCACAGAGGTAAAGCGCCACTGTCACCGCATCGGGCCTCAAGGGTGCACAGGAGCAACATGACTCATGGCAGCTGAGTTGACCTTGGTCACATGGTCACACAAACGGGCTTCCCCCTTTCTGTGCTGTCCCCGGGGGGATGCAGCCCACACGGAAGGGCTGGGCGGCTGTGGGCCAGCTCCTTGTGCATAGAGTATCCACAAAAATTATTGGGTATTCTGCGGGGGACACTTCTCCCTCATTTATCTTTTACTTTTTTCTTTACTCACTGCTATACTAAGGAGGACCCATTTATTCATTTATTCAACCACTTCTATTAATAAGGACTCATGGATATTTATGATCCAATGTGACTTTCTAGCTCGAATGTTTCCGGCTTTGGCCACAGCTGCTGTTCCAGTAGCTCCTGTGTCTCTTGGAGGTAGCCTCATCCCTGTGTGGTTTTTAATTTTTGAGCATCTCTTAATATTTTCTAGAGCCCGTGGCTTATACTGGGGTACCCCTTATAACCAAGCTGTGGGCCCTGGGGGGTGCTCTATGCCACCTGAACAAACTTTACAAAGTTTTCGAGGCCAGAGCGGGGGTCAAAAGGAAGTCCCTTTTGGGAAGGGACTGCATCCCTCGGTCCCTCGAGGGCACCGCTGGGCCTCACGGCTGGGCAGTGGGGGCCAGGGAGCTGTCCCCGCAGCCGGCCTGACCCCAGGCTGCATCCTTGCCCATGAGGGTTCGAGTCTCCACTGTGCAGGGTCCCCCAGCCCAGTTCCTGGCCGCCTGGCCTCCAGGTGCGGGATGCTCCTTGCCAGCATCTCAGGAAATCTTGGGTTGCCTCAACTGGGGAGAGCCCATCAGGAATAGAATCAGTTTTTGGAAGAAAAATTAGGGGTGTAGTCTTTTTATTTTTCTTTATTTTTTTGCAACCCCTACCCCCCACTCTTAGGGGTGCAGTTTGAAGCCAGAAGGACCCTCAATTAGAAAAGGCACCTCACTTATCAGAGCCTCAGTTTCCTCACCTGTGAACATGAGAAGAGAGCACAATATGGAATGAATTTGCACTAGTTTTATAGTTGAGGAGTTAGAGACGCCAGCGTGAAGCTGGAAGATCCCTCAATTGCGTGAGTTACTTTACTTATCCGATCCTCAGTTTCCCCACCCGGAAACTAATGCTAGAAATGTGAGTCAAAAATATGGAACGCTTCACGAATTTGCGTGTCATCCTTGCGCAGGGGCCATGCTAATCTTCTCTGTATCGTTCCAATTTTAGTATATGTGCTGCCGAAGCGAGCACAAACTAACAACGCCTCCAAAGCCTAATTATAGTGCCTTCTTTTAAAGTCTTTACACTAGTGGCGAATTTCCTTACACACACACACACACACACACACACACACACACACACACACACACACACCCGACTTAGTAGCTCATATTTTGCAATATTGTGCCATATAGCGCGCCCCATGTACTTATTAACCGGGTGAAAAAGTGTCCCTTGTTCTACCAAATATCGCTGCGATGGCTGCTGGGAATTACTGGCTCATTACATGTATGTAAATAACCCGGGATGCAGGGGCGGGGCCAGAGCCGCCGCCGTCCCAGAAGTCCCTGAAGAGCGGCGGGGCCGCGGAGGCGACTTGTTGGTCCCGGGGAAGATGGCGGCGCCGAGGCCGGGGCGTTAGTGCAGCGCGTATCGCGGACGCCCGCTCGGCCTGGCGCACGGGCCGACAGGTGAGCGGAGACTGCAGGGGTCCCGGGTCGGGGGCGACAGTCCTGCGGACAGCCCGTGAGGCCCCCGAGAGCGCGGCGCCCGGAAGGCGGGGCCTGCGGGGTCAGTGGGCGGGCCTGGAGCAAAGGATGCTGGGTACGCGGCCCGGAGCACGTGGTGACTGGGCCCAGGGAATGGGGCGGAAAATTGCGGGGAAGGCGGAGCCCGGGGGTGGGGTCGGGGAACTCGGGAGCGGGGTCTGGGCGGTGTATGGGGTCCTTGGGGTGGAGCCTAGGGACGAGGGGAAAAGGGGGCGGGGGCTGGGGAGTGTATGGGGTGGCTGGGGTGGAGCTTGGAGAATGCTATGGGGTCCCTAGAGTGGGGCCTGGAGAATGTATGGGGTCTCTGGGGTGGGGTCTGGGAAGTGGAGGGGATGGGGCGGAGCCTGGAGAGTGTATGGGGTGCCTGGGGCGGGGCCTGGGGACAGGTGGGGGGACGGGGGCGGGGCCTGGAGAGGGTATGGGGTCCCTGGGGTGGAGCCTGGAGAGTGTATGGGGACCCTTGGGCGGGGCCTGGAGAGTGAATGGGGTGCCTGGGGTGGAGCCTTAGAGTTTAGGGTGGGGCCGGGACTCACGGGATGAATTAGGGGCGGGGTCTGGAAGGCAAAGGGGTTCGAAGAAGGCGGGTAAAAGACTTTAACTGGCTCCTGGGCAGACCTTGAGGAAGTTGGGGGGCGTGGGTAGGTAGTTAAGAAAAATGGGGTTGATGGTAATTCATTCTCACTGAGCTTTTGTCACGGTGAAGGAACACGTCTGCACCGAGGAAATCTTCACCGCTCTTGGTACTGGCTGTCACCCTGGACGGTATGCCAAGCCCTGGGCTCCCCCCAGCTTGTCTGCCCAGTCCTGGGCCAAGGCAGCTCCGCCCTCTTGCATATCCCAGGCTGTTCCTTCAGAAGAAACCTTAACGCAGCTTCCCCTGCAGTGAGCTGTGGTCGTGCCACTGCTCCCCAGCCTAGGTGACAGAGCAAGACCCTGTCTCTTTAAAAAAAAAAAATTTCCTTTTAAAAAGCCCTTTTAAAGTTGAAAAATCCTGTAAATCAATACGTGGAGATTATACATTGGTGTGGCCCCAAAATGTGGATCTCTTGAAGTACAAGTGGGAGCTTATAGGTTTTAGGTGGGTTTGGAAATTCTTTGATTAGCAATTAATTGGTTAGGAAGGAAGGCCTCTCTTGGAAAGGAGCGTTAAGGTGGGTGTGACTTTCCAGACCCCTTGGGTAGAATTCAGAACAAAGATCAAGCCTCAGTTTCCCCTTATCTGTATTTTCCACCTGGTGGGGATTTCTGAAAAATGACTCAAGGACATAGATTGAGACATTATCTCTTAGTT
The DNA here is from genome assembly GCA_963574885.1 of Lepilemur ruficaudatus. Taxonomy (NCBI): domain Eukaryota; kingdom Metazoa; phylum Chordata; class Mammalia; order Primates; family Lepilemuridae; genus Lepilemur; species Lepilemur ruficaudatus. The sequence goes on from CAUYRT010047145.1 coordinate 40,205, forward strand.
TCCACAGGGCAGCAGTCCCCAACCTTTTTGGCACCAGGGACTGATAATAGAAGACGATTTTACCACCGACCTGTGCAGGGGATGGTTTCGGAATGATTTAAGCGCCTTATATTTATCCTGCAGTCAGGATAATCTTCTTCTAAGGGATAATCTGTATTTGCACCCGCTCCCCGGCGCTGGCATCACCGCCTCGGCTCACCTGCAGCTCACCTGCTGTGTGGCCCTGTCCTAACAGGACACGGACAGGTACTTACCTGTTGGGCGGGGGCTGAGGACCGCAGCCATAGGGAACTAAAACACCTGGGGACTCTGGCGTGCTTGGAGACGATTATTATTATCAGGTGGTTAATTGAAGTTTTAAGGCTAGCTAGGAGCCGGGAATGTTCCTGGAAGAGAGTCACAATTTTCGTTTCCATGCTTGGTCCCTGGTTGAGGGGGTAGCCCTCCCCTCCTGCTTCTACCCCCAGGACCCTAAGAGGTGTCCCTGCTCCAAGTCTGCATGGGACTCCGACCTTGTGAGCCACAAGGCCCAGGACTACCGGGTGCTTTCCTGTTCCCCCCGCCCCTTCAGCCTGGGACAGCCCAGGCACCATCCAGCCTCCAGGCCTTCCCGCTGGCTGTTCCTTCCCGGAGTCTGCGCCCAGCACCTGTGGGCGTTCGGTCAATGCCAGAGAGAGTCCCCCCTACCCCTGCCCCGCAGGAGCCGGTGCCGTCCTGAGTGGTGCGACCCGCCGCCCGCGGCAGGTGGGATGATGGACCTGGCCTACGTGTGCGAGTGGGAGAAGTGGCCCAAGAGCACTCACTGCCCTTCTGTGCCGCTGGCCTGCGCCTGGTCCTGCCGCAACCTCATCGCCTTCACCACGGACCTGCGCAGTGACGACCAGGGTGCGCCGCCCGCCCGCCCCGCACACGTGGGAGTCCCCTGGCCACATTTGCCCACCTTGGCCCTCATCCCTCACTTGGGAAGTCGAGAGCCCTGGGCTCACTGGGGCGCAGAGGGTGGATTTGGTGCCCCGCGAGACTGGTACCAGGAGACACTGGGGTCCCCCAGACGGATCGAACAGGGCTTCGGTGGGTGGCCAGCTAAGGCTGTTGGAGGCTCCTGCCCCAGTTGCAGACTGTACCTGTCATTGTTTGACTTTTGAAAGCCCCTGAGGTTCAGGACGAGCCTGTCTGTCTTCTATTGTTCGAGTAATGTGCGCTCATTAGGGAAATTATAAAACCACAGAAAATTACGATAATTTGTCATCTTCTGCAGAGAGACGCCCCGCTGTTAGCATTTTGGGGTCATTTTCTTCCCATTTGTTTTCTGTGTGTCCTTTTGAAGACGTGGTTGTAGCCACGCTGGCAGCCGGTCACAGCCTGCCCCGCCCTCCCCCCGGGAGACAGCCCGTTCCGCAGCTGTCTCGTGGCTGTCGCTGTGGCCAGCTCAGCAGCCTCCCCGTGGGTGGGATGTGCGCTGGCTTTCTTTACCAAGCCTGCCTGGCGTCATCACCACAGTGCCAGGTCGCGCTGACCGTGCCCCGTCCCCACAGACCTGACCCGCGTGATTCACATCCTGGACACGGAGCACCCCTGGGACCTGCACTCCGTTGCCTCGGAGCACAGTGAGGCCATCACCTGTCTTGAGTGGGACCAGTCAGGTGAGGGCTGGCCGGGTCCCGCAGGGCGCAGGGGTGGCGATGTGCACCCCTGGGATGATGCTTGACTGTCACCACAGCCCTTGGCCTGTGACTTTGCAGCACCGGCTCCTCCCCCGGGGCCTTGAGGGCTCCTGTTCTGCATGTCCAGAGCTGTAGTCTCTGGAGCATGCGTGGTCCTCCCTGCTCTCTGCCTTTGCCCGGGCTGTGGCCTGTCCCCCGAGCAGGTTCCTCCCCAGCCCCTGGACGGTCCACCTGTCAGTGGAGGGTTTGCGATGTCATTTGTCACCCGCAGGCTCCCGGCTCCTATCTGCGGATGCTGATGGGCAGATCAAGTGCTGGAGCATGGCGGACCACCTGGCCAACAGCTGGGAGAGCTCGGTGGGCAGCATGGTGGAGGGGGACCCCATTGTGGCCCTGTCCTGGCTGCACAACGGGGTGAAGCTGGCATTGCACGTGGAGAAGGTGGGTGTCCTGCCTGAGTGAGCAGGTGAGGTGGGGAAGACTGTCATTCCGCCCATCCACCTGCCATCCTGTCTCCTTTCCCGCCACCAACATCCTCTTCTTAAGCCTTGGATTGGCTCACCCTACAATCAAGGTGTCGCTTAGCACCTGTGTTTTCAGTGGGCTGCCCGTTTAACCGTGATCACTGTCTTCAGTGAATCCTTTGTTTAACTGGTGGCTGCTGTCCTCAGAACCAGCCTACCCTTTGATTCAGTGACATCCAGAACTCCTCTCTCTGTACCCTGTGACTCAGCCCAGCATCACAGTTAAGAGTTCAAAGAGAGGCCAGGGCCAGGGGCACCTGAGTTCAAACCCTGACTTCCCGCCTTCTGGTGTTAGTTCCTGTATCGAAGGTGGGGTCACCCTGAGATCCCGGGAGAAGGCGTGGCCTTCTATGCCTCATGCCATAGGCAGGCCTCCCAGAGTGCGTTCCCCACCATGCAGGCTTGGTTGGTCTGTTTTTGGGGTGTTTTCAGTAATAGTTTCATTTATTTATTTGTTTATTATATTTATTTATTTTTTGAGACAGAGTCTCCCTGTGTTGCCCGGGCTAGAGTGCCGTGGCGTCAGCCTAGCTCACAGCAACCTCAAACTCCTGGGCTCAAGCGATCCTCCTGCCTCAGCCTCCTGAGTACCTGGGACTACAGGCACGCGCCACCATGCCTGGCAAATTTTTCCTATTTTTAGTAGAGATGGGGGTCTCACTCTTGCTCAGGCCAGTCTCAAATTTCTGAGCTCAAGTGATGCTCCCACCTCGGCCTCCAAGAGTGCTGGGATTACAGGCGTGAGCCACTGTGCCCAACTGGTAATAGCTTTACTGAGATAGAATTCTCAGACCATGCGCTCACCCATTTAGAATGTGCAGTCTAGTGGGTTTTAGTGTATTCCCAGGGTTGTGCAGCCACCGCCCTAGAACATTCTCAGCACCCCAAAAAGCAGCCCCATCCCCATTGGCCGTCACCTAATCCCTTTCCCCAGCAGTCAAGAAATCTACTTGCCACCCCTGGGTTTGCCTGTTCTGGACATTTTCTGTAAATGGAGTCTCACGTTATTTGTCCTCCTGTGTCTGGCGTCTCTCACTGAGCACGATGTCCTCGAGGATCGTCCACACTGTGCCTTGTGTCAGCATTTCATTTTGTTGATGACCAAATACGTTTATTTTTATTGAGTTTATTTCAGTAGCTTGACGGGGTACAAGTTGAATCCTGGTATGTGCATGTATCGTAAAGCGGTGGACTCTGGGCTTTGGTGTACCTGTCACCAGCATCGTGTATGTTGTACCTGTGGGAAATGTTTTGTCCCTCTTCTCTTCTCTCCTTTCTGAGTCTCCAACATCCATCATACAAGGACTAACGTGTCTATTGTGCTGGGTCCTGGAGAATTTCGCGAGGCAGGCATGTCACGGTTGCGGTTTCTTTTTTTTTTTTTTTTTTTGAGACAGTCTCACTGTGTTGCCTGGGCTAGAGTGCCGTGGCATCAGCCTAGCTCACAGCAACCTCAAACTCCTGGGCTCAAGCGATCCTCCTGCCTCAGCTTCCCGGGTAGCTGGGACTACAGGCATACGCCACCATGCCCAGCTAATTTTTTTTTTAATATATATATATTTTTTCAGTTGGCCAATTAATTTCTATTTTTAGTGGAGATGGGGTCTCGCTCTTGCTCAAGCTGGTCTCAAACTCCTGAGCTCAAGCTCAAGCAGGATCCGCCTACCTTGGCCTCCCAGAGTGCTAGGATTACAGGCGTGAGCCACTGCGCCCAGCCCAGCGTTTCTTTTCTGGGAGATTATGTAGGTGCTTCCAGTTCTTTGGTTCCGACATGCTACGGGGACCACCCAGGTGCCAGCATGCCCATGCCCCGAGGCTGGAGGTTCCTGGGCCCTCCCTTCCCTGGACGTCTGGTCCTGTAGGTCCATGGTGGCCCAGGAATCTGCGTTTTGTCCCAGCTCACCTGAGGGAGGGGGCGCAGGTGCTCCTCAGGCTACACAGAGAAACGCAGTTAAGCCTTTAACGTGGTGCGACATTCACAATTGAACAGCGCGGTGTGGAAGCGTCATGCTGAGAGAGAGAAGCCAGACTCAGAGACCACTTGTTGCGTGATTCTGTTCAGGTGAAATTCCAGGAAAGGCAGAACTAGTGACAGCAATCCTGTTGGCGACGGCCGGGGACTGGGGGTGTGTTGGGAGCAGCCGGCTGCCAAGGTGCCCCTTTGAGGGGGTAGAGATGGTCCAATGCCGATAGCTGCAGTTTTCCACAGTGGCGTGTTTGAGACTCATGCTTAAAAAAGGGTGTTGTCATATGCAAATTATGACTTAATAAATCCGATTTGAAAACTAGGACAGAAACAGCAGCAGCAGCTAGTACTACACCTCAGGGTGGGCCAAACACGGCCCCCACCCGTTTTTGTAAATGAAGTTTATTCGCACAGAGCTGTACTCACTTGTTTATATGCTGTGTGTGGCAGCTTCTGCAAGGCAGAGACAGAACTGAGTAGTCACAACAGGGACTGCCTGGCCACCAAAACTGAAAATTCCAAGGGTCTGGCCCTTTACAGAAAGAGGTTGTGACTCCTGTTCTACACACACTCACCCATTTAAACCTCCCCACTGTCCTCTGAAGTGGAGATAATCATTCGTTCCATCTTACAGATGAGACTGAGGGTCAGAGAAGCCCACCTCACATAGTGCTCAAGTGATCGAGGCAGGATTTGAACTCACATGCATGTTCTCCTTGCTTCTGCCACATTGTTCCTCTCTGTGGGTGTTTCTGTGGGTACAGCTCCCTGAGGGGGCTTGTCAGGTCACAAAAGGTAGACCCTGAAAGGCTGAGCAGGCCCCTTGCTCCCCTCCCCCGCAGTCAGGCGCCTCCAGCTTCGGCGAGAAGTTTTCCCGGGTCAAGTTCTCGCCGTCGCTCACGCTGTTCGGGGGCAAGCCCATGGAGGGCTGGATCGCGGTGACGGTCAGCGGCCTGGTCACCGTGTCGCTGCTCAAGCCCAGTGGGCAGGTGCTGACGTCGACCGAGAGCCTGTGCCGACTGCGCGGCCGCGTGGCCCTGGCCGACATCGCCTTCACGGGCGGTGGCAACATCGTGGTGGCCACAGCAGACGGCAGCAGCGCGTCGCCCGTGCAGTTCTACAAGGTGTGTGTGAGCGTGGTCAGCGAGAAGTGCCGCATCGACACCGAGATCCTGCCCTCGCTCTTCATGCGCTGCACGACCGACCCCAACCGCAAGGACAAGTTCCCGGCCATCACCCACCTCAAGTTCCTGGCCCGAGACATGTCGGAGCAGGTGAGCCTGGGGGCGGGGCAGGGCCATGCAGCGAACCACGCGGGTTTGGTGGCTTAAGATAAAACATTTATGATCTGAGAGTCCTGGGGTCCGGACGTGGGCCTCAGTGGGCTGACGTCAAGGCGTGGCAGGGCTGGTCCCTCCTGGGGGCTCCAGGGGAGGACCCGTCTCCCGCCTTTCCCAGCGTCTAGCGGCCGCCCGTGTCCCTTGGCTCGGGGCCCTTCCTCCCCCTCCAGAGCCAGCAGTGCAGCGTCTCCCAGTCTCTCTGCCTCGGACCCTCCTGCCCCCTCGTGGGAGGACCCTGTGCTGACACTGGGCCCCCGGGTCATCTTGAATGATCTCCCGTCTCAAGGTCCTTGATCCCATTGGCAAAGTCCCTTCTGCCATGTGAGGTGACATATCCCCAGGTCCCAGGATGAGGACAGGGACCTCTTTGGGGAGTTATTCAGCCGAGCACACCAGGTCACTGGCTTCCCGATGTCATCATGAGTCGATAAGGCCCCAAACTTCTCAAAGCCCCAACGTGTTTGCCGCGGTCCCCTCCATTTCGTGTCAGGGAGGCGCCATGTGGGTGACATTTGCTGTTCCTGTGCAGTTCTCGACAGAGATGGTGTGGCAGGTGGACTGTGGGCGCCATGTGAGCTCCGATTGCCGGCCAGGAGACGGGCCCACAGGTGACATGTGTTGCCCAGGGATCCCAAGCCTCACTGTGCTGCCACCTGCCCCGCCAGGTGCTCCTGTGCGCGTCCAGCCAGACGAGCAGCATCGTGGAGTGCTGGTCCTTGCGGAAGGAGGGGCTCCCCGTGAACAACATCTTCCAGCAGATCTCCCCTGTGGGTGAGTCTCCCTGCACGCGGGGGCTGCCCTCCCGGGCACTTGGTTCTAATCTACCGAGCGCCGGGCCATCCCACGTGCCTCACACTTGTTGGCTTGTTCCATCCTCTTCCCACCATACTGCGGGAGTGCTGATATTATTCCTGCCTTGTGGAGGAAACTGAGGCTTAGAGGGGTGGAGTCGCTCACCCACAGTCACCCAGTGGGGATGGTGTGTCTGGTCGAGGAAACGGCAAGTGCAAAGGTCCTGGGGCACGGGGCCCGTGAGGGGAAGCAGGCTTGGGAGGGGGGAAGGTGGTGGGCAGGGCTGCGATTCTGCAAAGAACCCTCCGGAAACCTGGTTCAGAGTGAGCGAGGCTCTGAGGGGTTAGCCGAGTCTTCTGGGAACACGCATCCGCTGGGCTGTCTCTCCTGCAGTGTCTTCCGAGTCCCCTTTGCTCCCAGGCTGTCCCCTAACCCCACCCACGGAGCCCTGCAGGGCCAGGATCCCCCCCCAAGACTCCTCCACCCCCCAACACAAACCCTGGGGTGGGGCAAAGTGGAGACTCTGCCTGGAGTGACTGGGGAAGCCAGAAGAGCCCCTGATTTTCAGCCCCGAAGCAGGACCATGGGGCCGCCGCCCCCCTGGCTTTTGGGCCTCCGCCCCGAGAAGGGAGATGTTTTCCCGATAGACAGAGCTCGAGCATCTTGCCAATTAGCGCTAATGGGCCTGGAGTGGTCGGACTCTGGGTGGGTGCTAATCAGAAGCCGCTGATGAAACCGTGTCAAGAGGCCCTGCGGGGTGGTTACGTAAAGGGCCCACTGTGGCCTTTGGAGTAATTAAATGCGAAGAGTCACCACTGCCCCTCCTGGCAGGCCCGGCAGCGTGAGTCACCAGGCAGTGCGGGCTCCGTTAGCTCCTCTGACAGTGGCCAGCACGAACGCTGTCGCTGCCTGGGCTGCTTCTGCGTCCCTCATCCACGGAGTAGCCTGTGGGCTGCCGTGGCCAGGTGCTGACTCCTGTGTGTGGTCCAGCTCGCTCTCTGGCTGGTCAGGCCCAGGCGGGCGGCCCCAGGCTGCCCCGACGTCTTAGTCGCCTGCTCCCTAGCCCTGGCCTGGCCCCTCCCTCTCTTCCACCTACAGTGGACAAACGTTCGCCAGCCACAGCCAGTGTGGCCCCGGCCCCTCAACGGGTTCTGGTGCTCCTCCTCTGATTGTCCTCCACGCAGCAGCCCCAGGAGCTTGTCACAAGTGAGACCATGTCTCACGCACACGATGGCCTCCCACCACCCAGATAAAATCCCACATCCCTAAGGCAGCTGCAGGGACTTGGACGTGGTCGCCCCTGAGCTGAGTGCTCCCCCTCCACCCTGTGGTCCAACGTCACCAGGCTGCATGGCCCAGCCTCCTCTGCCACACTGTCCCCCTCTGCTATGCTGTCTCTGCCTGGCCAGGCCTCCCTGCTTCCTGCTCCACCCCTCACACTGCCCACGGCCTGGCCCGTGGTTGGGGGCTGCCCAGCCCAGGGTAGACGTGCAGGGCTTCGGAGCCCGGCTCTCCGTGGCCAGCCAGGCGGACCTGGGCAAGCGACTTAGCCTCTCCCCGCCTCGAGCCCCGGTGTGTGCTATCACAGTACCTGCTTCACCTGGCGCTGGAACCTGCTGCTTCATGTCTTCCGTGTGAGAGACTACACCCCACAGGGTGGACTGCCCCTTTCCACTCCGTGACCTCTGGCACTGTCCAGGCCTCAGTTTCCCCCTGGGGAACAATGTTTGCCAGACTCCCTTGCTGGGCTGGGAGCAGGTGTGAAGGAGGTCAAGGCTTTATAACTGCAATGACTCGTCCAGGGCAAAGATCTCAGGGTGACATGGGTGGCGTAGAGGAGCCAGGTCACAGTTAGTTTTCACTGCGTAACAGACCAGCCCCAAGCTGAGTGGCTCAAAGTAACAGTCCTCCATTGTCTCTGTGGCTATGCTGCCACTGTCACAGTGCACCCATTCTCCTCCACATGGCCTTGTGTGCCCCAGTGGGCAGCTCGGGCTGGCCTCAGTGTCCCGAGTGCAGCGAGAGAGCCGGCCTCCCACACACGTCCCGAGCCTCAGTTACGGCACGTGCCAGTGTGTGTCACAAGCCCAGTTCCTGGAAATCGATTCTGCCTGTGTTGGGAGGAGCTGCTCGTCACCCGGAGGGGGGCGGGGGGGGTGGGTCTGGGCCAGTTCACAGTCCTGCACAGCCTTGCTGGGTGGGGAGAGCCAGGGTCCCACCCCAGACTTCCTAGACACTGAGGAACAGAAAACCCAACTAAGGTCTGAAGGGACTGTTGGAGTTTGTGCAGCTGTAAGGCCAGCAGGGGGGCGTTACTTCACCCTGCTGTGTTGGCTGTCACACTGTCCCCCTGGCACCACCACCAGTCACACCTTCCTGGTCTCCATAAAATCCCAGGACTGCATGCCATTGGCCCGCCCCAGCTCACATGCCCATCCCTGAACCAATCAGCTGGTGGGCTGGGAGTGCTCTGATTGGCCAGGCCTAAGTCTTACCAGGTTGAGAACAGGGCTGGCCCGGATCCCAGAGAAGGAGGCTCTGGACGGGGACAGTCCCCGCAGTCCCCACTGGACTCGCTGGTTCCTTTTCAGTCTTGTCTTCACCCCCACTGCCACGCCATCCCTCTGCCCTCTGATTTTGCAGTTGGTGACAAACAGCCCATGATTCTCAAGTGGCGGATCCTGTCAGCCACCAATGACCTGGACCGCGTGTCAGCCGTGGCACTGCCCAAGCTGCCCATCTCGCTCACCAACACTGACCTCAAGGTGGCCAGCGACACCCAGTTCTACCCTGGCCTCGGTAAGGCTGAGCCCAGGAACAGCGAGTGTAGCCCTTCAGGTCCTGCAGGGGGAGGTGGGCTCCAAGGCAGGCCTTGGGGCCACGGAGCTGGGCCTCTGGCCTCAGGTCCGTTCCCTACGAGGAGGTAGGCTGCCGCCTGCAAGCTTGATGAGCTCAAAGGGCTGTGAGACTGGCTCACAAAAAACCGGGGCTCCTTAATATATAAAGAGCTATTGTAAATAAATAAGAACTTGGGGGAAAAATACCTTTCCAGGCAGGCACCACCTCTTCTCTCCACCATTGTAGCAACTATAGGGTTGGTCCTGGGTCCAAATCCAGGGTGTCCATGTCCCTGAGCGGATCAGGCATGCCCTCCCACACTGAGCCTCAGTCTGCCCAGCTCCAGCCCTTCTCTTCCCCAGCTCTCATTCTCCTCCAGTTCCCTGGAAGGAACATTTATCAAAATCCATACTGGACTCAGGGCCTCTTACTGGAAACCTGCTGGGAGACAGAAGTGGGTTGGAAACTCTATTCTCCAGCCTTTTTACCTGCAGGGACCTCCTTAATCTGTTCTGTCTGCGAGCTTGTGGGTTCCAGAACCCACCTGTGTTACATGGTGACTGTCAGCAGATTATGTGGTTTCCTTGAGACAACCGAAGTCTTCCCAACAGTGGGCCCTAGCCGTGCCGCCCTGAGGGGACCTGCTGTGGGGCTCCTGGCGGCCCTGAGCCTGGGTCCCCTCCCCGCTGTCTCCCTAGAGGGTGCGTGTCAGCCAAGGCTTAGTCCTGGCTGCGAGGGGCCTTGGGAGATGTGTCCTGAGGAGGACGACCTGCTTCTCTGACTTGGGGGCCGTCACTAAAGAAAGAGCAGGGAGCAGCTGGGGGCATGGGCTGGACACCTGGGCAGAGGGCTCGCAGCCCCACCCCAGATGGGGAGCCTCTGCTTGGTGTCAGCAGCCGAGGGCGAGCGTTTCCTAGGCCTTGCCCATGCCTGTGCCCCGCCGCAGGGCTGGCCTTGGCCTTCCACGATGGCAGCGTCCACATCGTGCACCGGCTTTCGCTGCAGACCATGGCTGTGTTCTACAGCTCAGCGGCCCCGCGGCCGGTGGATGAGTCAGCCATCAAGCGGCCTCGGACTGCAGGGCCCGCCGTCCACTTTAAGGCCATGCAGCTCTCCTGGACCTCTCTGGCCCTCGTGGGCATCGACAACTACGGGAAGGTAAGCCCATTTCAGTCCCAGGCTTAGCTCCTCTTTGCAGAGACCCCATGGGCCCCGAAAGTGGCTGTGCGCCCACCACCCCAAACGCACGCTGCAGACTCGCAGAGGCCTTTTTTTTTTTTTTTTTTAGACAGTGTCTCACTCTATTGCCCGGGCTGCAGAGTGCCGTGGCGTCAGCCTAGCTCACAGCAACCTCAAACTCCTGGGCTCAAGCGATCCTTCTGCCTCAGCCTCCCCAGTAGCTGGGACTACAGGCATGTGCCACCATGCCTGGCTAATTTTTTTTTTTTTACATATATTTTTAGTTGTCCAATTAATTTCTTTCTATTTGTAGTAGAGACGGGGTCTCACTCTTACTCAGGCTGGTCTTGAACTCCTGACCTTGAGCTATCCACCCGCCTCAGCCTCCCAGAGTGCTAGGATTACAGGCGTGAGCCACCGCGCCCGGCCTCGCAGAGGCCTTTGAAGCCACCTTAGGGAGCACTCCTTGTGCACACGGCTCCTGAGATCCCTGTTTAATGCATACCACCTGCCAGGCTCCGCTGAGCGCCCCACACGCACCCAGACTCCACTCCTTAGACCGCCTACTTGACCGACAAGTACAGCAAGGCCCAAAGAGGGAGCACCAGGCGCTGGGTACCGCACAGCTCCTGAGGGCCCGTGGACTCTGGCCCTGCCCCAGTCCGTCCCGAGACCCAGGTGACCCCGGGCGCCCCCTCCCCTTCCCGCCGGCGCCCAGGTCTGTCTCACCCGGCGCTGGTCTTTCCCTACCTGCAGCTGAGCATGCTCCGCATCTCGCCCTCCATGGGCCACACGCTGGACGTCAACCTGGCACTGCGGCACCTGCTCTTCCTGCTCGAGTACTGCATGGTGACCGGCTACGACTGGTGGGACATCCTGCTGCACGTGCAGCCCAGCATGGTGCAGAGCCTGGTGGAGAAGCTCCACGAGGAGTACACGCGCCAGAATGCAGCCCTGCAGCAGGTGAGGGGTTCTGCCTGGATCCAGGCAGGGGGCTATACCTGCAGCAGGTGAGGGGGTCTACCTGGATCCAGTGACGGGAGTCTACCTGCAGCAGGTGAGGGGGTCCACCTATATTGGGTGGGGGGTCTACTTGCAGCAGGTGAGAGGGTCCACCTTTATCAGGTGGGGGGGTCTACCTGCAGCAGGTGAGGGGGTCCAACTATATCGGGTGGGGGGGTCTACCTGCAGCAGGTGAGGGGTCCACCTGTATCAGGTGGAGGGGTCTACCCGTCTCAGGTGGGGGGGGCTCTATGTGCAGCAGGTGAGGAGGTCTATCTGTGTCAAGTGGGGGGGTCCACCTGTATCGGGTGGGGGGGTCTACCTGTCTCAGGTGGGGGTCTACATGCAGCAGGTGATGCATAGGTGGGGTGGTTGGCCCGCAGCAGGTATTCAGTGACCTGTGGCAGGTATGGATGGGGTGGGTGTCTACCTGGCATGGCCCGGCCTCCTGCTCACGCCACCCGCCCCGCAGGTGCTGTCCACCCGGATCCTGGCCATGAAGGCCTCGCTGTGCCGCCTGTCGCCCTGCACGGTGGCCCGCGTGTGCGACTACCACACCAAGCTCTTCCTCATCGCCATCAGCTCCACCCTCAAGTCCCTGCTGCGCCCACACTTCCTCAACACACCCGACAAGAGTCCTGGCGACCGGCTGACCGAGATTTGTGCCAAGATCACAGACGTTGGTGGGTCCTGGCCTCAGGAGCGCCCCTGCGGGCCGCGCTGGGCAGGGGTCTCCAGCTCCCGTTTCCCGTCTGTAAAAGTGATCGAGGTTCACAGTGAAAAATTCGGGCCAAACACAGGGATAGGTACAGGCAGCAGGTGCCCTGTGAGAAAAGTGGCCAGACCGTTCCCCAACCATGTGCCTTCGAAGGCAGATTCTGGGGCAGAGCAATGACCCCGTGAGGAGCACGCCTCTTGGCTTTTCCTTTTAAAACTTAGTATTTTTATGTTTTGAGCACACATGTGACTCTCCTGGTAGCTGAGCACCCCATGCACATTCCTGGTTTCTGTAGGACTGTCCTGAATTCTGCCCAGGTCTCTGTTGGGTGTCTGACAGGTGCCAGGCTTTGGAGGGGGGTGGTTACGGCCACAGTCGGTGGTGCGGCCTTGGCCTCACAGAGCTCTCCCTGGAGCTGGGATGGGTGTTCACCGAAGGGACTGGGGCTGAGTAATGGTGTGGCCGGCAGAGGGACCTGTCTGTGCCCAGGTGGTGGACACCTGGCTCCTTGCCACCTGGCCCCTGCCTGGAGGCCCCGCCCTGCTGTTGCCCGCTCACTCGTTCCCCAGGTCAGTGTGGGCCCCCTCTGGGCCCCAGCATGTGGTGGGTGCTCCGTCAGTGCAGGTTCAAGGACCAAGGGATGCAGAGCCCGGGGCACCCTTGTGTGCTAGCCGGCCCCTGACTGCATCTCCTTGCAGACATCGACAAGGTAATGATCAACCTCAAGACTGAGGAGTTCGTCCTGGACATGAACACGCTGCAGGCGCTGCAGCAGCTCCTGCAGTGGGTGGGCGACTTCGTGCTTTACCTGCTGGCCAGCCTGCCCAACCAGGTGACTGCTGCCTTGTGCTGTGCGCTGTCGTCCCGGCCTGGCCTCTGAGCCCGGTCCTGGACCTGTCCCACCATGAAGGCCTGCCCCCTGCAGTGGGGCCCTGCCTCCAGTCCCGCCCTTCTTCGAGGCTCCACCTCCTGCCCCGCCCCTCATCAAAGCCCTGCCCCAACCTGTCCCACAGCGATTGCCTTATATCTTTTTCGGGACCCCATTTTCAAAGCCCGGCTTCTTTGGGCCCCTTCTCTCCTAGTGCCTCCTCCCCGCCCTCATCCCTGCTCGCTGTCCCTGTGTTGTCCCAGCTTTGAAATCACCAGCTTGTCACATGGGCAGCTTCTCCGTCCTCCCTCCTATCCAGGCTTGGGGGTACTTCTCCACCCTCCCTGCCCCCAGGCCTGTGGTTCCAACCCATGTGGCCCAGCAGGGGACTGGTTTAAGTCCCCCTCCCCACTTTGTGACGTGTAGGCAGCCAGGGGTCCCGGGCTTGGGGCCGTTCCCTCTGGCTCCCAGCGCAGCTTTGGTCTCTGGTGTGCAGAATTCCAGCTAGCAGTGTCAGTGTTCCTCCATCTGCTGTCTGGGGAAGGGAAGGGACTTGCTTCTCTGTCCCTGGGCCTGGGGATGCTCCCGGTGGGTCCCTGCCTTCACCCACTCTGTGCCAGGAGCCACCCCCCCTGCCGTGTGATGGACATAGATGTCACAGATGCTGCCCATCACTCCCAGGTTAGGGGGTTCCACTGACCCCCAAGAGATTCTGCATCCCTCATCCCCCTGCTGTGTCCTGCTGTCCCAGGAGGCTGCACACACTGAGTGCCTCTCCCCGCAGGGCTCCCTGCTGCGGCCGGGGCACAGCTTCCTGCGGGACGGCACCTCCCTGGGCGTGCTGCGGGAGCTGATGGTTGTCATCCGCATCTGGGGCCTGCTGAAGCCCAGCTGTCTGCCCGTGTACACGGCCACCTCAGACACCCAGGACAGCATGTCCCTGCTCTTCCGGCTGCTCACCAAGCTGTGGATCTGCTGTGAGACACTGCTCTCTGCCTTGTCTCCCCACCAAAACACAAGCCCTAGCTAAGCCCCCCACCAGAATATAAGCTCTGTCATGCTCTCCACCATTTCCCCAGTGCCCAGCATAGGCCCAGGCCTGCTCTGGGTGCTTTTTGGATGTCAGTGGTTATTGGGCACCTGTTTGCTTGTCTTGTACATTTTTCAGGGGCCAGGCTCTGTCATTCTTGTATCCCCATTTCCTGGAAAGGCACTCAGTGGATATTTTTTAAATGGATGAGCAGGTCCCCGTTTTACAGAGGAGGTGACCATGCCCAGAGAGGGGAAAACAGTTGCCCAGGGTCACCCAGCACGACAGGACAGAGCCGGACCGGACCTGGAGCTCTGTGAGCCCCAGGAGCCAGCAATGCATCCCGGGCAGTACTCTTGGCAGGGACGCTGAGCCCGCTGCCCTCACTGTGTCCCTCAGGCCGCGACGAGGGCCCGGCGAGTGAGCCGGACGAGGCCCTGGTGGATGAGTGCTGCCTGCTGCCCAGCCAGCTGCTCATCCCCAGCCTGGACTGGTTGCCTGTCAGCGATGGCCTCGTCAGCCGCCTGCAGCCCAAGCAGCCCCTGCGCCTGCACTTCGGCAAGACACCCACGCTGCCTGGCAGCGCCACCAGCCTGCAGCTCGATGGCCTCATGAGGTATGTGCCCCTCTCTGCCTTTGGGGCTCTGCATGGCTGTTTCCTTCTGGAAAGTTCTCCCCAACACCTGCACAGCTTCCTCCTTCATGCCCTGCCTCAGGGCCTTTGCACTTGCTCCTGCTGCTTCCTTCCGGGCTCACCCTAGACATGTCCTTTGCTCGTTGATCCACCCCCACCCCGGACCTGCCACTTCCTTTCATCCTCCCACCTGATTTGAGTCCTCACCACCCTGCCCTCCAGTCTCTGGCCCCGCCATGCATCCATCCCGCTGTTGGTGTAGAGTCCCCGGCGTGGCCCAGGGTTCCTGGTGAACAAAGACACTTCATCAGGGCTTCGAGGTCACTTCCCAGGGCCAGTCAAGGGCTGGCTCTTCTCCATGCAGGGTTTGGACAACCCAGGCCTGCTGAGCTAACCCTTACTGCATGGCGGCCCTGTGCGGTGGGACCTTGCTCACCCCCACTTTACAAGGTCACATAGCCAGGGAGTGCCCAGGCCAGCATTTGAACCCAGGGCCTGTAAGACCCCACCCCCATCACAGTTATTCATTTCATGAAAAGATAGAAGAAACGCACGTGAATTCTCTAAGTAGTTGGTGACTTTGGTTAGAATCTTAGATGTCCCAGATGAGCAGAAGGAAGACAATGAGTCCCCTGCAGCCCCAGCTCCAGGGAGGCTGCTCCAAGCACCTGACTCCGGGAGCTTCCAGCATTTTCATTCTCGTGCTCACGGCGGCAGGAGATGCCTGATGAACCACAAGCTTGGGTTTGGGTTTGGGTTTCAGGAAAAGGCTTTATGAAAAGAGGGACAGTCACACGGGAGGTTTTAAACCTTTTGTTTTGGAGAAATTTGAACACGTTCAGTCAGAGCGGAATGCACCGTCCCTCCCGCCTTCGGCTTTTGGGACAAGATTCGCAGCGGCCCAGGGGTCCTGGCGCCTTCCGGGCCTGGGTGTGTCTCGGGCAGAGGCTGTGTGGTGACACAGCCCCACGCACACACTCTCGACCCTGGATGGAGGGTCGGGAGCACCCTGCCCGGTGCCTTGGACATGCACACGCCTTGGAGACCACCAGGGTTGGTGTGGGGCCCTGTCCTCCCACGTGCCTCGGTCCCTGTCCCGCTCAGGGTGCAGGTCGTGTCGGCTTTTCCTGGCACAGGCAGTGCTGCAGTGAGTGGCCTAGTGGCATCACTCAGCACACGCAGTGACACAAATCCCAAAGACAGACTGGCCGGGCCACCACCGGCACCATAGCCATAGATCTTGCTGCCGCAGAGGCCGGGCCGGTGTGTTCTGCCCCAGCCGTGATGAGGGGCTGGGAACCCCAGCGCCTACCTGCCGATATTTACACAATTGGATATACCTGGTCTGTGGACAAAACTTTCCTGTCTCAAAGGTAACAGTGATGTGGTCATTAGAATTATCAACTAAGGGAAAGGGAGGAAAGTATGAATCCCTCCGTGGGCTTCATAACTTTCCAGCCTTTGGTTGGGCACAGAGCTCTTATATCACTTCATATCACTATTAGTTATTTTTATTTTTTTTTTTTGAGACAGAGTCTCACTCTGTTGCCCAGGCTAGAGTGCCGTGGCATCAGCCTAGCTCACAGCAACCTCAAACTCCTGGGCTAAAGTGATCCTCCTGCCTCAGCCTCCCGAGTAGCTGGGACTACAGGCGTGCGCCACCATGCTCGGCCAATTGTTTCTATATATTTTAGTTGGCCAATGAATTTCTTTCTATTTTTAGTAGAGACGGAGTCTTGCTCTTGCTCAGGCTGGTCTTAAACTCCTGACCTCAAGCAATCCTCCTGCCTTGGCCTCCCAGAGTGCTAGGATTACAGGCGTGAGCCACTGCACCCGGCCACTATTAGTTATTTTTAATGAAATTGTTTTCATATGATTGTCACCATAAACCTGGGACATGCCTGTCACACTGTCTCAGATTCTTTCCCTCCTCTGCGCATGTCGTTCCCTGTCAGTCCACGTTCTGAAAGACTCTGGGTACGCTGGGCGCCCCCACGTCAGGGGCCCTGGGTTTCACGGACTTTTGCACGCCTGAGAAAACGCCGTCTCGGTGGCTTCGCGCCTCCTGCCTCACCATTCACAGACGCCGGGCCCGCGCGTCTGCTGGTGGATTGCGCTAGGAGGCTACCGCCTGCCTGTGCACAGACGCGGCACCCAGGCCTCTCTCATGCCCTCCCCTTCTGTCCGCCAGGGCGCCGGGCCAGCCCAAGATCGACCACCTGCGGAGGCTGCACCTGGGGGCCTACCCCACGGAGGAGTGCAAGGCCTGCACCAGGTGAGCGAGGAGGCTGCTGAGATGACACCGGGCAGCCTCGGGAGGTCCTGCAAGTCGGTCCTGGGCTGTCAGATGGGGCCGGGTGACTGTGCAGCCCACATAGCTCAGTGACCCAAGTGCAGAAAATAAGCTACGGCTACCGCGGTCCAGCAGCACCGCCAAACAGCCAGCTCCCGATGTGTCCCCAGGACACTGAGGCCCAGAGTACCGTGTGACTCCCAGGGTTATGCCTCTAGGGAGTGGCCGAGCCAGGATTGGAGCCCCTACCACTCCATACAGTGTGGGGGACACGCCCTGGAGGGGGCACTGGAGCCAGGATTGCAGGGTGTGGAGTGGTTAGCTGGCAAAGGCACGGTGAACAGCATTCCTGGTGGGCGGAACAGCATGTGCAAAGGCCCCGTAGCAGGTGGCAGTGTGGCACGGTGCGGAATAGGCTGGAGGGATGGTGGGGCAGAGGGAGGTCCCCCCAGTACCCCACCTGCCACAACCCCTGCAGGTGCGGCTGCGTCACCATGCTCAAGTCGCCCAACAGGACGACGGCCGTCAAGCAGTGGGAGCAGCGGTGGATCAAGAACTGCCTGTGCGGCGGCCTGTGGCGGCGGGTGCCCCTCAGCTACCCCTGACCCCAGGCCGCTATAAATGGACTTCCGACCCATTCCATGGGACCCTGCCCCCGCTGGTGAGGGATCCCACACACCCAGAGTCTGATTGGGTGCGTTAAAAACCAGCCCGTCTGGACATACGGCTGCTGAGAGATGAAACCCAGGGCTCTCTAAGGGCTGTCGCGAGGCGCACGGTGCGGCAGAGAGCGCCACAGGCAGGGACCTCCGTGATTGGCTGGAGCAGGTGAGAAACAGCCCTGCCAGCCTTGGTGTTTGTCCATCGCGGGGCCAGGGCCCACGTGCCCCCCTCCCAGGACCTCCTGATCCCAAGGGACATGTCTGGATGCCCGAAATCCTGGCTCAGAGGGTCCAGGACGGCTGGGTGTCCGGGCAGATACTTCGGGAGACTCTGCTCTGGGTTCCTGCCTCAGTTGTACCCCCCCCCCGTACCTATGGAGGGGCTTTTGAACCTGGGCCAGCCCGGCTGGGAAGGGCGGGCCCAATAAACACTCCTCTGTACCCCTGGCCTCATGTCACTGTCGTCTGGGGGCCTCAGCAACCCTAGGCCCTCCCTGGCCTCTGTGCCCAGCGGGGTGTCGTTCTCTTGCTCTGTCTCCAAGACACTCAACATTTATGGGGCGCCTAGTGTATGCTGGGCCAAGGGGTGCCTGCAGTGAGTCGCGGCGGTGGGAGGCCTTGTGCAGTGCACGTCTCTGGTGCTGCTGCCGCGACAGCCCCTCCCCCCACCCTAGGCCCTCAGCCCCCAGCCCTGGGTTTCTGGCCAGCTCTGTCCTGTACCCCAGGGGTCCCGCCTTCTGCTGGCAACAAGCACTTCTGCCGATTATGTTCCACTCCCCGCTGGCCTTGGAGGCGGAAAGGCTGTGGCCAGACGCAGCGCCTGCCTGTTAAGTGGTAATTGGCTCGCTCGTTTGCATCGTGCAGCGCTCCGGGGAGGGCAGGCCGGGCGGGCGTCCCGCGGCGGCAAATACGGCTGCACTCGCATCTTGGGCTGTGCATGGCAGGAGCTTGGGAGCCCCATGACCTGGGCCGAGCGGCCCACCTGCCCGCGGCTGCAGACCCAGGTGGCATCTGAGTCCCCATAGTCACAGCTTCCTGCAGGGCTTTGGGGCTGCTGGGCCCTTGGCCGGCGAGGTCCGGTCCCCTCCCAGCTGGCCGCCCACTGCTGCCTGCAGAAATGGCAGACCCCGCACCTTGGCACAGCCTAGGTGGGGCGGCCGGGCCAGGCGGTCACTGCCCCGTGGATGGAGCCGCGAGAGGCGTCTCCAGTGGGTTCATAGCAGACCTATAAACGATGACGCGGCTGTGCACATCATCTCTTCCAGCTCAAAATGGGGGGACGTCGGTTCGTGGGGTTCTGGGGAGTGGGGACGTCAGAGCCCTTCACGGTCGGGTCCTCAGCCAAGACCTGGACAAGCCCCCGCTGCCCGTCTGGCTCCTGACCACAGGCTGAGCATGAACCCAAGGGGCGTCCATGCCGTAGACGGCAGACCATGCTTCAAACTGCCGTCACAAGCTCTGTCTGGGAGCACCTGGCTCTGGGGGCATGGTGGGAGTGGGCCGCCTGCCGGAGTCACCTGCTGGAATGTTCCGTGAAGGCCAAGAGGAGGCTTATGGGCCATCGTCCCCACGTCGGGGCCCCACAACATCCTCATAGCCACACAATTCCCACCTCTGGGATCAACAACAGCCCCACCTCCTAAACCATCTCCTCCTCCAGAACCTTCAGTGGCTCCCACTGACCCAAGGATGGGGTAACAACACCCAGGGAGTGTTGGAGTGGGCCGGGCCAGGTCCCCCACTGGGGACGCAAACCCCACGCCCCACCCACTGCCCCAGGCACTCAGCCAGGCCCCAGTGTTGGGCAGTGTGGCTGTTCCACTCGCTGGGCCACTTATTCGAGCCTGAGAACCAGTGTACCTGGTGGTGGGGGACTCACCAGACGGCCGTGCCATGTCAACAGGCACCAAAGTGGCTCCTGAGTTTGAGTGCAGAAGCCCCCCCCACTCTGAGAGCTAAAAGGCAAATGGTATTTAAACCTCTCCTGCCAGCCCTTTGCCCAGACTGTGCCCCTGCCTGGGAGCCCCGCCAGCCCTTTCTGTGGGACAGACCCACAGGCCCTCCCCAGGCCCGGTCTCCCTTCTCCCTCCTTGCCCCCGGCCCCGCCCCACTCGTCACTGCTCTTGTATAAGTATGTCCCGCATAACACGTGGGAGATACTGAGAAAAAGCATTTGTTGTTCACTTGCAATTCCCATTTAACTGCACATACTCACTTGCTAAATTTGGTGATCCCTCCTGCCCCGCTCCCAGCAGGGTCATTTTGAAGCCGCTCTCTGGCATCATCGTTTCAGGAAATACTTGTGGGATGCATGAATCTTTGATGACTGAATTACCATTCATTTCCCCTCCAATTTAAATGTCCTAAGACTTTAAAAATTACACACGAAATTCATGAACACTGAGAACAACCTCATGCTGGCCATTGACGGCTAAATGACTTAACATTCCACGCAATGGGGCATTCACTGAGTTCCTGTGAGCCGCGCTGGGCCCAGCGCCCGGCCCAGCACCTGGCACCCGGTGCGTGCTCAACAAATGCTTGTGTGTGCATGTGATTCCAACGTGCACACTCCATAGTAAGAAAAGGAAACCCAGGCACAGGTTCCAATTCCATCTCCCCTCTTCACCCCTCTTCACCTCTCAGACCCTCAGTCTCTTTTTCAACAAAAAGGAGACCTTGAACCCATTCGTGGGCCAGGCTGACACCTGGTACCTAGTAGGTGCTGGGCCCCATGGCCCTTCCTCCAGGTAGGAGAAAGGGCACACACACAGGGCCTTAGGGTCTGGGTTCTGCCCCGTCATCTCCCTGTTGGTGCTCAGAAAGGGCAGTGAGTCACCCGGGCCCCTCAGCAGGTGCAGCTGCTGTACGCAGCCACCAACCTTCTTCATCGAGTGAACCTGGCAGCACTTGGGGGTGGTTTCTGAATGCAGCCACCGCTGCTCTGGCTTAGGGTCCAGGCTGTGTCCCAGAGCTTTTTCGTGATCCCAGGGGAATCACGCAGCCCTCCGAGCCTCGGTTTCCCCATCTGGGATGCAGGTCATAAGAATACAACTTCACAGGGTCTCTGTGCACGTAAATCTTAGCCCAGTGCAGACTTTTGCACCCAGTGGGCCGTCACGTTCCACTTGGGAAGCAAAGAGAAAGGTGGACTTTAAAGGGACACCCTTTCAAGCCCCCATTCCTCGACTTCCAGGGAAGAGTAACGGCGCCCCCGTGTGGCTGAGTCTCAAATCGGCACCAGCCTCTCCGCCCCCGAGCTTCTGCCTGTGGTCCCTCGGCCAGGAGGGCCCTGGCAGCTCACCTGCCAGCACTGTGTCACCAGTTCCCACGCTTTTGTTCCTGTCTTCCTACCTCCCCTCAGCCTGGTTCACCTCCCTCGCGGTCCTGCATGCAGTACGTGCTCAATAAAAACCGACTTGATGCAGGAGTGAATGACTTTATTGCTCGGGGTCCCCCAAGGTGACCGCAGATCCTCTGGACCCCCTCCTCAGGCCGCCTCGCCCTGGGCCAGGACACCGTCGATCCAGGCCGTGTAGCTCGCCACGCGCGTGTAGATCCCAGGCTTCCTGCGGTTGCCACAGACTCGCGAGCCCGAGGTGACCACGCCCTCGAGCACGCCCTGGCACACCAATGGGCCCCCGGAGTCACCCTGTTGGGCAGGCCGGGAGGGCGGGTCAAGCCCAAGCTCCAGCTTCTGCCAGCAGTTCCCGCTCTTTCCTCCAGCTCCAATTGGGTTCCTCGCTGATCAATTTCCCCGGGCCACGCCCATCGCGACAGGCCCCACTTACCAAGCCCCCGCCCCTCCTTCTAAGCCCGCCCCCAGCTGTTGGCCCCGCCCCCTCGGACTGACGGGTTCCCAGTTTCACCATGTCCGCCCCGGACCCCACCCCACTCCAGAGCGCCTTCGATCTTAGGCCCCACTCCCCAGCCCTGCCCTCTCCAGGCGGCCCAGATCCCACCTCTCCTAACTGCCCCAATCTGTCTCAGCTACCACCCCTCATCTCAGCCCCAGCCCAGAGCTTGTCCCAATCTCGGCCCTGGCCACTCTGCAAGCCTCAGCCACCCCAGGTCGCACCCCTGCCCAGGACCTGCCTCTCCTCCCAGCCCCGCCCCACCACCCCGACTAGCCCCACCCCTTCCCTGGGCCACACCCTCTCCACAGGCCCCGCCCCATCTAGGGCCCGCCCCTCCACGCGCCCCGCCCCTTCTCCGGGCCCCGCCTCCGCGCACCTTGCAGCTGTCTCTGCGGTTGCTCTCCGCGCACATCATGCGCTCGGTGATGGTGCCGTCGTGGTAGGTGCGCAGGTTGCAGGTGGCGCGGTCGAGCACCGGCAAGAGCACGTGCTGCAGGCGGTCTGGCCGGCGGCCTGCGTGAGTGACCACGCCCCAGCCGGCCACGTCGCAGAGAGTGCCCGGTGCCACGTCGCGGTCTACGCGCTGCCAGGGCAGGGGGCGCACGGCAGGCCCCAGCACGGCCTTCTCAGACAGCTGGGAGATGGACGGAGGCGGACGTCAGAGTTGGGGTGCACGGGGTGCCAAGCAGGAGAGACTGCCGCTAGGCTTGGTGGGTCGGGGTTGTGGAGAGGTGGGCATCAGGGTTGGCACGAGGTTCCCCAGTGCAGCAGGAGAGACTGTGGCTAGACTCGGGGTGGGGGGTATACGTGGGGGTCCCCAGTGCAGCAGGAACTGTGGCTGCACTTGGCCAACCTGCAGCAGGAGGAGGTCGTGGTCAATGGTGTCTGGCCGGCTGTCCGGGTAGGGCACTGCGCGGCGCACGTCATACAGGCGCTTGGAGGTCTCAGGCTGCGACAGGGAGTGCGCGCCCAGGAGCACCTGCACCTTCCCGTCGGCCCTGGGGACCGGGCGGGGTCCACGGTAGGTGGGAGCCAATTCCCCTCCCCCCTCCCCCGCCGTATGCTCCGTGTCGCAGGCACTCACGTGTCTTCCAGGCAGTGCGCGGCGCTCAGCACCCACTGCTCAGCCACCAGGACGCCGCCGCACCGGTGCTGGCCATTCACCTGCATCGACGCCATGTAGGGCCGCTCATGGGCCTCTGCCTCGCGGCCCCCCAGGATCCGACCGCGGGGCTGCGCCGCTGTGGGGGAACAGGAGGGCATGAGGACCCAGCGGTGGACAGGCTGGTTCCTTTGGAGGACCCCTCCACCCGCCAGGCCACCCCAGCCCTTCTCTGACCCCACATTCCCTGTCTGTCTGCATCCTCGCCAGAGTCCCTAGCGCAGATGGCTCCCCCACTGCCCCAGGGGAGAGCACCCACAGGGAGGGGGCACTGGGCGCAGATTCCAGCCCTACACCCGGGGCCAACACTTCAAATTCAACACAGGGAAAACCGGCTGCCCAAACCACATTCTCAGGCCAGCCTCCTTGGCCCCGCCGGCAGGCGATCTCTGCAGAATTTCAGATTCTCACCGTGGAGAAAGCTCAGATTTCAGATCCAAATTTTCGAGAATTCCTGGACTTTGAGAGCTTTCCATTGGTGGAGACTCTACCCCCAACCCCTCGCTTTCTGCCCACCTGGAGGGTGCACCTGGCTGACTCCCCTGCAGGCCACTGCCACAGCCCCCGGCCCACTCACCACACACAGCCACCCCTAGGAGGACCAGATACGCCAGGAGCGCTGAGCTGTGCATCGTGAAGCCGCTGTGGCCTTGACACTGACGCAGGCAGGGCCCGGGGGTGCTCTTATGAGAGTGGAGGGGGTGGGTGGCTCCCACGGGCCCTATCTGCCGGGTGGGCAGTGGCCCAGCTGGGGAAAGGGGAAACTATGGCCCAACTTCCACCCTCCCCAGGGGCGGGTTATCTCCTGCCAGACTTGCACCAGTAGACAGGCCACGGGGGTCCCTCCTGCCTCTGGGGGTCTGGCCTCATACTGACTCCGGTGGGGGACAGCCTGTCAGGTTGGCCCCCCCAACCCCCATCCCAGTCTCTTTCCCCCGCCCAGAATGTCCTTCCAGCCCGAAGTTTCACAATAGCAGCTGGAGGCCACAGTGTGTAAACAACCGCTTCCTCGTCTTTCTATGCCTCCTTTCTATTCTTCCTTCAACTAGGAGAGAAGGTCACGTGGGGGTGGGAAGAAGGTTACCTGACACCCTTATCTGTCCCTGCAGCCTCTGGGGCCTGACACCCCAACAAGCAGAATGTTGGAAAGGCGTTGTGTAGGGGCAGCAGGAGAGACAGTTGGATACAAGTGACAGAAAAACCAAGTCAAACTGGGTGGAGCCATCAGTAAGGAAAAATATATGGAAAGTTCAAGGCACTGCCTTCAGGTGTGGCTTGATCCAGGCGCCTGGACAATATCGGGTGTCTGCCTCTGATTTCTCTTTTCCTCCTTGATGGCTTCTGTCCTCACCAGGCTCCCCCATTGTGGCCCCCAGGGACCCCAGACTCACCCTGATGGCTCAGTGAGCCCTCCTAAAATTCCCTATCACTCCAGCCAAAGTCTCAGGGTTGCCACTGATGGGCCAACTTGGATCACATGCTCCCTCCCAAACGAATCACTGTGGGCAGGTTCTGACTCATAGAACCTGGGTCACGTGGCCCTCCGTGAGGTGAGGATGGTGGGTCCACATCTCCTGAACCCGTAGGATGAAGGTGCTGGGACCAGAAGGATGGAGTGCCATGTGCAGAGGACCTCAGATGTTCCCAGCAGGGACAGTGCACAGCGACCACCTCCTGCTTCTTTTCTCTTCACCATGGACTGTTTCATACCTACAGAGAAGACGAGAAAATAGCATAACAAGTGTGATTTATAAGATCCTTGTGTTTCCTTATTAAAACCAGAAACTCTGAACAAAAGCCCGTTAGGTTCTGGAGGCCAGATTATTCAACTAGGAATGTTCGAAATTGCAACAAAATGTGGCAACGACCCAGGAGCCCAGCAAGAAGGGACAGTCCGATAAATAACCCCGAACTTCGCCAGACGCCGTGTTGTCGTGGAGAGCCCTGGGGCGTGTTACTAAGTGGAAAAGGCAGCCTGGGGCATAGGGTCACCTCTGAGCAGCTGGCACTTGCCGGAGATGTGATGAAGGGGGCTAAGCGTACGGGAAGGGCAGGCCAGGCACAGGGAACAGCATAGGCAAAGGCCCCCGGGTGGGATCCAGGTTGGCAAGTTCCAGCGGGACAGGCTTTGGGGCCAGGGAGCAGGGAGGGAAGTCTTTTCTGAACTTTGGGGACCGAGGGGACGTTTCTTTGCCTGCTGGACTGCCAGCCTGGGGCCGTGTCTGCCCCTGTCTCCACTGTGGCCCCAGAGGAAACGGGCTGGGGAGGTGGAAGAAGGGCTCGTCTACGTCACCCAGGACCTGACGCCTGCCCTGGTGGCATCTCGTCCTTTCCACAAGAAAACAAGAGACAACAGACCGCCCAG
This sequence comes from Lepilemur ruficaudatus, assembly GCA_963574885.1. Taxonomy (NCBI): domain Eukaryota; kingdom Metazoa; phylum Chordata; class Mammalia; order Primates; family Lepilemuridae; genus Lepilemur; species Lepilemur ruficaudatus. Next base: position 65,099 of record CAUYRT010047145.1, read on the forward strand.
AGTCCCAGAGCCGCGGCTCGAACCCAGGCCTGGGAAACCCCAAACCCGGCTCCTGGCCATGGCTTTACACCTCTCTGCACCTCCGAGTCCCTATCTACAAAATGGGGACACTGACCGGACCTGCCCCGAGGGCTGAAGAGAGGGTGGGACACTTGCACACATCTGCTACACGGCTTCATGTTATCATGCCTGCCACACGGATTTAATTACCTGAAAGTGGGTTTTATAGGACGGAAACCAGACGTGGCCTCTGGCGTCCTTTTGTAGAATGTGGAAAAGGGACACACTTCTTGCCCCAATGACCTGACTTGCTGCCACCTGGTGGCAGCGTACTCGAGAGATGGCCAAGACATTCTACTGACCATTTTCAACACGCGATTGCACAGACAATGAACACCAGACCCATCCTCCAAAACATTTTTATTGTGCCAGGTGCTGGAGAAGGCAGCCGCGGGCAGCTGAAGCGGGGCGACCAAGGCAGCCCTTCTTAGTGGGTCCTGCTAGCAGGGTCCCTGGGGTGGGGAAGGGGGTGGTCCCCGGGGCGGCGGATGATGGAGTTGATCCAGTTTGCGAACTGTGCTACTGGGGCAAAGCCGTCTGGGTAGAAGCCGGAGGCGCAGCCTCCCTGGACGTAGGAGTCGATCCCCTGCACCAAGCCGTTGCAGACCAGAGGGCCACCGGAGTCTCCCTGCAGAGGTAGTCAGGGTTGGGAGGCGGGACTGCAAGGCCTCCTACCCACCCACCACACTTCAGGGTTGGGAAGTCCTTCCTGGGGTCTGGCCGCAGGCCATGTTGCTGTAGCCAGGGGGCGGGGTGAGGCGGGGAGCTCGGGGAAGCGCGGGGGTACGTACGAAGCAGATGCCGGCCCGCCGGCGCCTCACGAGCGTGCAGACGTTGGCACGGTTGTTGCAGCGGGCGGTCACCACCGTCACGTTGAGCTCCTGCAGGACGCTGGGCAGTGGCTGGCGTGTGCCCAGCTGGCCCCAGCCCATGGCCAGGCACTGCGTCCCGTTGCCCACGCCGCGGTCCTGGGCCGGCAGCCTGGCCACCTGCACTTCGGCGTTGATGGTGGCCGACCCGTCGAGCTGTGGCAAGTGGCAGAACACTAGGGTGTCACGAGGGGCAGTGGGTGGCAGCCCTTCCCTCTCTGAGCCTCAGTTTCCCCGTCTCAGCCTCCACCATGGTTCTGGGATCATTTGGAGCAAGAAACCCCCCCTGCAGGTTGCTCCCCCTACACCCTGAGCCTCAGTTTCCCCACTGGTAAAGTGGGACCAGTGGCTCAGGGCATTGCTGGGGTGTGTCCCTGGATGTGATTTGAGTGCAGTAAACAGCAGGTGCTTAATAAGACATGCTATGGGCAACACGAATGATGATCAAATTCTCCTTTTAAACCTTCCCAATGGAGACCCGTGACTTGGCAAGTTGAGCAGGTCGGAGTCGAGCAGTTTCTCCCTCGAGTCTCCCGCCACTTCCCAGAGACGGGGCCTGTCCCTGCCCTGGGCCACAGGGCCCTGACTCGAGGGCCACAAATAATACGAGCCACGGTTTGTTGATTGACAACTGCTCCCAGGTTCCCTTCCCCAGCTGCCTCACTGGGTTTCTCCGCAGCCCTCTGGGGGCTTGTCCTGCCCCGCATCCCTGCCCTGCGCTGCCCGCTGGCACCTGGAGGATCACGATGTCATTGCGCAAGTTTACGGGGTCAAAGCCGTTTTCAAAGACCCTCTGGACGCCGAACATCTGCCAGCTGGGCTCCCGGCGCCGCAGGTTGTGCACGCCCAACACCACCTGCACCAAGCGGAAGTTCCTGCGGGCGAGGAGTGGCGGGGAGGAGGTGACCAGGCGCCCGCGGGGGGCCCCGGGGCCCAGGAGGAGCCTCCCCCACCCCACACCCTCGCGTCTCACTGTCTCGGAAACCGAGGGTGGGAGAAGGACACGTGTGCACCCCCATTCACCTGCCGTTCACGCAGTGCGCCGCAGACATGACAAAGTTGGGGGTGATCAGGGTGGCGCCACAGAAGTGCCTTCCACGCTGCTGCAGGGACACCATGAATGGCCACGCGTGGGGTTGGGCTGGCCGGCCCCCCACGATCTCGGAGGCCAGTGCGGGGCCTGGGGACACGCAGGGGTCAGGGGTGGTGAGTGCCTGCGGAGAAGGCCCCTGAATCCCCAGGGTTATTGCTCCGATGAGTAAACTGAGGCACAGAAAAGCGAAGGGGCCTGTGCATGGTCCCCCAGCCAGGGCACAGTCCTATCTGGGCTTGAACCAGGCTGCTGAGCCCCCACAGGGTGCCCAGTGTCTCCAGGTTTATAAACCCTGGCTCTGTGGCTCATGCCTGTAATCCTAGCACTCTGGGAGGCCGAGGTGGGAGGATCACTCAAGGTCAGGAGTTCGAAACCAGCCTGAGCAAAAGCGAGACCCCGTCTCTACTAAAAATAGAAAGAAATTAATTGGCCAACTAAAAATATATAGAAAAAATTAGCTAGGCATGGTGGCGCGTGCCTGTAGTCCCAGGTACTCAGGAGGCTGAGGCAGGAGGATCGCTTGAGCCCAGGAGTTTGAGGTTGCTGTCAGCTAGGCTGACGCCACGGCACTCTAGCCCCGGCAACACAGTGAGACTCTGTCTCAAAAAAACAAAAAAACAAAAACAAAAATACCCTGGCTCTGAGCTCCTGGTGGTGGCTTCCTCACTTGGAACCTCAGTCTCCTCCTCTGCTCTCCTTGTCCCAGCTGTGGCCTCCCCATAGGATGAGGGGGCCGCCCTGGTGGAGCACACAATGAGGAGGTGGCAACGGACACCCGGGGACAGGCGGACAAGCGGGAGAAGGGACACGTGGCCCCACTCACCGCCCAGCAGCAAGGCCAGCAGGATAGAGGTGACCATGGCAAGGCTGGAGGGTCGGCAGCGGCTGAGGGTCATGGTGGGCTGGGCTCCAGGGTCTCTGCCCTGCCGTGCCCACCAGCCCCTCTTATAGCCCGGGGCAGGGAGGCCGTTGCAGTTGCCCCACGGCCAGCCGGCGCCCCCACTTCCTCCCCAGGGCGCAAGGGGGTGCTGAGAGGGGGAGGGCCGTGCATGAGGCTGGGGGTGGCTCCAGCGGGGCCACCAGACACGAGTCAGGACACGCAATTAAACGTGAACGTCAGAGAAACAGCATATTTTTAGCGTATGTCCCAAATTTTGCACGGGATAAGCTCAGGCACGAAACTAGTCATTGTTTCTCTAACACACAGATTTAACCGGGCAGCCCGTGTTTGTCTAAACCTGGCAAACCTAGACCTGAGGGACTTTGACTGGGTCCCCCCAGGCCCCACGTGCCTCAGTTTACCCAGGGCACTACGATAATGGCAACATACACCTGTGTTGAGCGTGCATGGTGCACCCAGCACTGCCCTGACATGTCAGAGGGGTGCTGTGCCAGAGGACTGCTGGCTCCCCATTCGGGATGAGGAAACCGAGGCACACCAAGGGCCTCCCCCATGAGCTGCCATTTTAACCCAGGTCCCTGGGATTTGCAGCTGACTCTGGCTCCAGCCTTGCTGCCCACCTCCCTTTGGTTGCTGCTGACGACGGGGAACTCGCTCCCACCCAGGGCCATAGTTGGTCTCCAGATACCAGCTGAGGTCCTGAGAAAGACGCACCCGGCCTCACTGAGCCTGGCCAAATCCCCTGCCTGCCTGAAACAGTGTCCTGGCTGGTGGCCGTGGCAGGGTCCTGGAGAAGGGGCCCCTGCCCAGGCCAGAGGTGGACCCTGCATCTCCACCTGAGCCTGAGAGCTTCTACCTGGGGGACTGGAGGAGATCAGGAGCCCCGACGATGGGGATGGGTTCCCAGGGCCCAGCTCCCCATCTCCACGGCCCGACTCCTTGGTTCCCCTTCCTGAGTCCCCCGGGACACTGGAGCTGCAACCGCCTGGCTGAGGCTGTCGCAAGAAGCAACGTCTTCCAGGCCCTAGGACGAGGCGAGGAGGAGGGACCTAACGGACCAGGCTCCAGGAACAGCGGGGCGGGGGTGCCCAGGGGCACCTGGAGCCTGGGTCAGGGCTAGAGTCCAGATTGTCCTTGGGGGTCCCGATGTGTGACCGCAGGCAGGCGAACCCCCATCTCTCTCCAGTGGGGACAATTGCCCTGCTCTCCCTGAGCCTGGCACCCAGCAGGCGCGCAATCTGTGTCTGCCCTTCATCCCTAGCTTGGTCAGACACACACTAACCGGTGTTGTCGCCTTCCCTTTCTGGCGGGGTCCCCACCCTGCTGCCTTAAAAATCACCATAGAGCACTTAGTTAGCACCTGCTGTATACACAACCCTGTTTTGAGTTCAGGGAGAGGGGGAGAGTGGAGGAGATCATGTTTTTATGGGGGTTTGGCCCCCGGCAGGGAGACTAGACTGAACTGCAGCTGCACTTATTGAGCACCACCTGCATGCTCTGTTCACACATACTGTGTCGACTCTGGGTTCATATCCTGGTTCTGATGTGGGCACTTCACCTCTGTGTAACTTGAAGTCTCTAAATGAACCTCTCTGTGACTCTGTTTCCTTCTCCATAAAACGGAAGATAGAATAATAGGCTCCATCTCCTGGAATTGTCTCAAAGATTAAACAACTCAACGGCTGTAAAGTTCTTGGATAAGACAGTGCTGCCTTTGAGGGTCTGTGCACCACTAACTAATATCTCAAGAAAGGTAGGATTTGTTAGCCACGGGGGTGGCATAGGCTACGAGGGGCACACAGGGGCTTCTGAGAGGCTGGGGAAGTTCTAAGATCGGAGTTGGGGGCTATCTGTATGTAAATAGTCATTGAGCTTCCAATATCAGGAATGATAAATGTTTGGGGTGATGGGCATGCTGATGACCCTGACTTGATCATTATACACTGTAGACGTGTATTGAAATGTCACACTGTTCCTCATGTGTCGGTTTAAAAAATAGAGTCACTGAGCTTATAATTAAGAGGTGTGCACTCTACTTGATCTAAGTTACATCACGGTAAGAAAATAAACTGGACTCTCTCTGTCAGATCACTTCCTTCCAGAACTTTGCTCCAAATGACCTTTTACACGCTCATGGGCTCCTGCCCATAGAAAACTGGGTTTGCTGTGGGTCTTCCTGTTCCAATCAATGGGCTCGCTCCAACATCCCCCCCCAAACCTTATTTACCCCCCGATGCTGGGCACCGAAAGGTCCCTCTGGGTCGTTTATAGAAACTGCTATGGCATTCCTGGCATCTCCAGACACTGAGCGGCACACGTTTCCCAAGATTCAACCACACCTCTGCACAGGTCTGCTCCTTTCGCTGCTGCTGTAGGTAAGACACCTCTGCTGGGGGGATCAGTTGAGGTTTGAAAGAATTGAAAGGACAGGCCTGTGTGTTCTGCCTGCTCACATCGGTACGCTGTCACCAGGTGGCAGCAGAGTAAATCAATAAGAAAGGAGCTGCCTTCCAACTCCCGGTCAGTCCTGGAGTAAGTTGGTGCCTCGTTCTTGTCACTGCCCCTTTGCCACGGCTGGCCTGTGACCCCTGCCACCCCTCTGGGCCCACCCGGGTTCTTGTCTCAGGCTGCCACCAGGGGAGAAACAGAGTCCACTCTCATCTCATCGAGGCGGGCCCCAGTGGCCCTGCATGCTCCGGTGTCCCCTCCTCCACCGCCTTTCCTCCCCACCCCCTTGCTCCACCCACCCTCGCTGCCTGTCCTGCTGCTCCTCTCAGCCCAAGCTCGCTCTGACTCAGGCCATTGCAGTCGCTGTGGCCCTGCCTGGCATCCCTGATTCACACTTTTGTATTCAGCTCAGGAATCACCACCTCCTCCAGGAAACCCCCCCAGCAGCCCTCCGACCTGCCTCCGGGCTGGACCAGGAGCCCCCACATGCCCCGGGTGCTTCCCCAGCCCTGTCCTGCCCACCCGGTGTTACAAGAGCCTGGTCCTCAGGGAGGCCCCCGGTGGGGAGAGACAGAGCCAGAGCCAGGAGTGTCAGGGTGGAGCCCAGAGACAGTGCTAGGGAATGTCTGGGCTGACTGCATTTTCCAGATGAGGAAACTGAGGCACAGAGATGAGTAGCAACTTGGCCAGGGGCCACACTGGTGGGGCTGGGTAGAAGCACATCTGTGGGCACCCAGTAGGGAGACCCACCCCCACTCAGAGTTTGGGGGACACGGGGGGGCCACTGGGTAGCTCCCCCCACCGCTCCCCACATGGGAAGGACAGAAGGAGCCGGGGGTGGGGGGAGTTTCAACTTTTATTGGCATCTCCACGGGGCGAGGTGCGAAGATCTGCCTCTGCCCGGAGTTCCTCCTTTAGGGCCTGTCGTGGCCTGGGCTCAGTGTCCGGGAGCGGGTCTATGGCAGGGGGCGGCTCCGGGGCTGCCCTCACCCCCCGTGCCTCGAAGGACGGAGCGGATCCAGTCCACGTAGAGCGCCACAGGCGCGAAGAAGTCGGGAAACCGACGGCTGGCACATTCCCTGATCACGAAGGAGTCCACGCCCTGGAGGGTGTCGTTGCAGATCAAGGGGCCACCGGAGTCTCCCTGGGAGGGTGGGGGCAGCGGTCAGCCACCCAGGCCGGCCTCAGGGGGCTGGGGTGGCCCCAAACCGTCCACAGGTAAACGCTTCCAGTCTGGAATTTTCTTTAAGACGTTGAATGGGGGAGGGGCTGAGGTCACTGTTGGATGCCTGGACCCCAGCAGGAGGGCAGACAGGGCACCTGCACCTTCGAAGTCCGAGAGGGACAAGGGAGGCAGGGAGCCCCCAGACCCGCAAAGGCAGCCAAGCACAACGTGGGCGCCCCCCCCCCCGCTGCACCCTCATGATGGTGTGTCCACCTTCCTGGTGGGGAGACTGAGGCACAGAGTGAGGGGGGGGTACGCACTAAGCAGATGCCAGCGCTGCGTCGGGGGACGAGCGTGCACAGGTTTCCCTGCCGGCACAGGAAGGTGACCACCGTGACATTGAGCTCCTGCAGGGCGCTGGCGGCTGGGGCGTTGTTGCCCAGGCGGCCCCAGCCCATGGCCAGGCACTGGGTGCCCTGGGGCAGCTCCTGGCCCTGCTGGGGCAACTGGGCCGTGGTGACCTCAGTGCTGAGGTTGGCCGGGTGGTCGAGCTGTGGCAGAGCACGGCAGGCATGAGACCCCGTGTCCCCTGCCCAACTGCCCCTCCTACTGCACCACCCACTGCTTCAGAATGCCTCTGCTGGCCCTTGAGGTGCCCCACCCTCTGCCTGGACGCCCCTGGACGCATGCGTCACTATTGCATTCATTCACATACAAAGCACTTATCGCGCACCAACTGTATGCCCAGTTCTGTTCTAAGACCCAGGGGCCCAGCAGTGAACAGCACAGACAATATCCTCTGCTGGGGGAGCTGGTCTTTTAGGGAGGGAGAGAGCTGGGAAGACACCATAAATAAGACAGCCGAGTGCAAGTCAGCCGGATGGCAGAGAACAGTGAACCAAGGAGGGAGGTGGTCATTTCAGGGAGGGGGAGGGGAGTCTGGAGGAAGTGAGCCCATCTGAGGGACCCTGCATGGGGGCCAGGGTGGGGGCACAGCAGGGGCACAGAACCATCTCGCTCCCAGCGCCTCCCAAGGCTGAGGTGGGAAGATCACTTGGGCTCAAGAATTTCAGACCAACCTGGACAACATAGCAAGACCCCATCTTCACAAAAAAATAAGAAAAACTAGCAGGTTATGGTGGTGCACCCCCGTAGTCCCAGCTACTCTGGAGGCTGAGGCGGGAGGGTCGCTGGAGCCAGGAGTTGGAGGCTGCAGTGAGCTGTGATGATGGCACTGCACTCCAGCCTGGGTGACAGAGTGGGACCCTATCTCTAACAAAACAGGGACCAGGCTGTGTATACAGTAGGTGCTCTATACATGTTTGCTAAAGGAAGGAAGAGGTGGCCCTGCCCCTCCGACCCCGGGGCCCCCAGCACCCACCCGGATGAGAAGAATATCGTTCAGGGCTTTCTCCGCGTCGTAGTTGTGCCGGAACACCTGAGCGACCCGGAGCTGCTGCTGAGTGGACTCAGGTGTCCGCAGGTCGTGCGCTCCGAGCACCACGTTCACCAGGTGGGCAGGGCTGCGGGGGGGTGCTTCTTCCTCCGTGGGTGTCCCCTGTCTCCCCAGCCCCACCACAGGCCCCTCCCTTGGCGACTGAGCCCCAGGGGACAGCCCCCTGAACCCCTCCACAGCCCTGTCCCTCATTGCCCCAGGTCGGGTTTGAAGGGAGGGGCGGCGAGACCCGCCCCCGGAACCCTCCCTCCGCACACGCCCGCTCACATGTCCTCCAGGCAGTGCGCGGCGGTCAGCACGAAGCTCGGGTGGATCAAGGTGCCACCGCAGAAGTGGCTGCCCCGGGTGCCGAGCACCTGGAGGGACGCCATGTAGGGCCGCGAGTGAGGCTGCGCCTCCCGCCCGCCCACGATGTCCGTGGCCCAGGCTGCACCTGCGGGAGCGACAGTGTCAGGGCCCAGGCAGCCCCGAGCTATGGACCTCTCTGAGCCCCGAATCCGTCTGCAAAAACAGGCGTCCCATGACGGCCAGGAGAGAGGCTATTTTTTTTTTTTTGAGACAGGGTCTCTCCTGTCGCCCAGGCTGGAGTACCATGGCATCATCACAGCTCACTGCAGCCTCCAACTCCTGGGCTCAAGCGATCCTCCTGCCTCAGCCTCTGGAGTAGCTGGGACTACAGGTGCTACTACCATGCGAGGCTAACTTTTTTTTTTGGTAGAGATGGGGTCTTACTATGTTGCCTAGGCTAGTCTCAAACTCCAGCCTGCCACCTCGACAGGCTCACTCATGCACGCATGGGAGCGTCCCCTCTGAGCGCCTGCTATAGTCAATCTCCTCAGCGTCCCTGGGAGGGAAGGGCTGTGTTTGCCCATTTTACAGATGGGAAACTGAGTCCAGGCCGGGCGCGGTGGCTCACGCCTGTAATCCTAGCACTCTGGGAGGCTGAGGCGGGTGGATAGCTCAAGGTCAGGAGTTCAAAACCAGCCTGACCAAGAGCGAGACCCCGTCTCAACTAAAAATAGAAACAAATTAATCGGCCAATTAAAAAAAATGTATAAAAAAAAATTAGCCGGGCATGGTGGCGCATGCCTGTAGTCCCAGCTACTCGGGAGGCTGAGGCAGAAGGATCGCTTGAGCCCAGGAGTGTGAGGTTGCTGTGAGCTAGGCTGACGCCACAGCACTCTAGCCCGGGCAACACAGTGAGACTCTGTCTCAAAAAAAAAAAAAAAAAAAAACAGAAAAGAAAAAAAGATTTATCTAAAAAAGTACAATGGGAGGGGGTGATCCTTATTTAAATACACAGTAAAATGTTTCTCCCTCTCTGCCTCTAACACCCCTGCCTCATCCAAATTCTCTGCCTGCTGCATGTGAACTTGTTGTTCTCATAAAATGAGTCAGTCAAATGGAAAAAAATTTAACGGATTTCAACAGATTTCTTTTTTAACAAAAGCTTAATATCTTCCTTATAAGGTCATTAAAAAACTCTACCTTCAAATAAAACCGTCAACCTCACCCTCTCTCCCTTTATTGTTAATGCAACTAAAATGGTGGATCCAAAAACAACAGTGACCCTGGGATCAGAGGGTGGGAGGGGATTAGAAATTCATTCATTCACTCATTCATTCGCTTGACAAATATTTATTAAGCACCTATTATATCTCAGGCATTATTCTAGGCGCTGTAGATTAAGCAGTGAAAAAAAGACAGAAAGTCCCTGTTCTCATGGAACTTATTTCTAGTAGAGATGGAAAATACACTGTAAAGTAAGTATTTTTTTTAAATTTTCTGTATATTATGATGTTTTGACCATTGTAAAAAACTTTTCTGTCTGGGGAGAGACTATCCCTCCTAGGGCTAGCCAATTCTTAGAGATAGCAAAGGGCCTAGTCCCAAGAATGCCTTTGATATGCAAACCAACCAACCCAGAGCCAGACTGTGCTATTGGGCCTGTTTCCCCCACAAGGCAGTAATATCCCTCTGCCTTAATCATCCCCAACCAAGCGCCACCTCTGTGGTTCAGCAAAGGCTCTGGCCTCCGTGCTTTTTCCCTTGCTCCTGTCTTTGGCCTCCTGACCGCCCCGGTGTGGCAGAGTGTCCCTGCATTGAGTGCCTGCCTCTGGTCTCTAGGACCTTTGTTTTCCTGAACCTTTCCTGTGTCTCCTCTTATGGCTGCACCTGACTGACCATCACATAAAAGAATAAAAGCAGGCCGGGCGTGGTGGCTCACGCCTGTAGTCCTAGCACTCTGGGAGGCCAAGGCAGGTGGATCATTTGAGCTCAGGAGTTCAAGACCAGCCTGAGCAAGAGCAAGACCCTGTCTCTACCAAAAATAGAAAGAAATTAATTGTCCAACTAAAAATATATAGAAAAAATTAGCCGGGCATGGTGGCACATGCCTGTAGTCCCAGCTACTCAGGAGGCTGAGGCAGAAGGATTGCTTGAACCCAGGAGTTTGAGGTTGCTGTGAGCTAGGCTGACATCACGGCACTCTAGCCCGGGCAACAGAGTGAGACTCTGTCTCAAAAAAAAAAAAAAAAAGAAAGAAAGAAAAAAGAATAAAAGCATACACAAACGAACAAGGAAATGTCATGGAGAATTCACAAGTTGGAGGTGAGGGGTGGCAGGTATCAGGAGTGAGT
>CAUYRT010047146.1:0-21544 GCA_963574885.1 Lepilemur ruficaudatus
CGCCTATAGTCCCAGCTACCTAGGAGGCTGAGGCAGAAGGATTGCTTGAGCCCAGGAGTTTGAGGTTGCTGTGAGCTAGGCTGATGCCATGGCACTCTAGCCCAGGCAACAGAGTGAGACTCTGTCTCAAAAAAAAAAAAAAAGTCTTCATTATATGTGCTAAACACAAATACATGATACAGTCCCTGTCCTGAAACCAATGTGGTATTATAATATTAAGTAGTCACACCTGAATTTTACTGTTTTAAATTTAATTATCTCAATGTTAGGCTTATCTGTAATTTCTTTTTCATTTACTCTAATTCCAGGTATTGCTACCTTGAATTTTCACAGTATACAGGAAACGCTTATACAGTCTTAGAGGAAAAATTAGTTAAAAACTAGTAGGCATCAGAAACTTGTTTTGAGCTAGGCATGGTGGTTCATGCCGGTAATCCCAGCTACTTAAGAGGCTGAGACGGGAGGATTGCTTGAGCCCAGGAGTTCGAGACTGCAGGGTCCTGTGATCATACCACTGTACTCCAGCCTGAGCAACAGAGTAAGACCCTGGCTCAAAACAAAAACAAAAAAATGAAAAAAACTTACACAGAATAAGAACAGCTGTATTTCATTTTTTCTGGATGCTCTAACAAAACAGTTACAGATGTCATTTGCAAAATATATTTTTAGCCAACAATGTGTTTCACTTCATTTCTTCATTGGCCTAATTCTTGAACAGACTAATGCTCTTGATGTTTAACTTCCAGTTTTAACAACTGTGTTAAAAGAGAACTAAATACCAACAAAACACAGAGAAGTAACAGGTATTATAAACGCTTTTCAGATATGCCAGAAACCACATTGTCACACTAGCAAAAACAACTGACAAGCATTTGACCAAAATGAACACTCAAGGAGCCAATATAATTAAAGCAACATTTAGATTGCCTCCATGATTATACATCACATTCTTCCACGATTACATTTCACATCTCTGCCTCCATAACAACACAATACACTAAGTCTCCTTACTGTCTTGTAAGTAGTATATTTTCAAGGAAACCAATATTCCAATGACATTAGTTAAGGAGCCATAATAAATTATGAATGTTAGTAATCACACACTGTTTTGGAATTAGAGAAGGCTAGGTGTTAAACAGGAAATATGAAAATGGATTATTTCTAAAATATTAATACTACCATAAAGGAAAAAAATCTAAATTTCTAAAAACATACTTGGGGGCCAGGTGTGGTGGCTCATGCCTGTAATCCTAGCACTCTGGGAGGCCAAGGCAGGAGGATCATTTGAGCTCAGGAGTTGGAGACCAGCCTGAGTAAGAGCGAGACCCTGTCTCTACTAAAAATAGAAAGAAATTAGCTGGACAACTAAAAATACATAGAAAAAATTAGTCAGGCATGGTGGCACACGCCTGTAGTCCCAGCTACTCAGGAAGTTGAGGCAGGAGGATCTCTTGAGCCCAGGAGTTTGAGGTTGCTATGAGCTAAGCTGATGCCACGGCACTCTAGCTCAGGGAACAGAGCAAGACTCTGTCTCAAAGAAAAAAAAAAAGGTGTTGATCACCTCCTTAATATTCCCTTCATATATAATAATTTTACTTCACCAAGGCCAAGCCAGTGCTTCATGGCTCCAAACAACTCTTCAAAATAAGAGCAGGATATGCTTCTTTTCTCTTAATTATATATTAATTCCTTGCTACTCAAAGTGTGGTTCACAGACCACTAGCATTGCACCACCTGTAAGCTTGTTAGAAATGCAGAATCTTGGTCCTTCCCTTACAGCAGTCACCAACCTTTTTGGTACCAGGGACTGGTTTCATGGAAGGCAATTTGTCCACGGCTGGAGGTGGGGGGAAAGGCGGATCTCAGGTGGTGATGTCAGCTATGGGAAGGAGAGGGGAGCAGCTGTAAACACAGATGAAGCTTCCCCTGCCACTCACCTCCTGCTGTGCACCCTCCTTCCTAAGTTTCATGGAAGACAATTTTTCCATGGGGGGCGGTGGGGAGGTACGGCAGAGCTCTGGGGCCCAGTCCCTAACAGGCCACAGACAGGTAAAGGGTTGGGGACTACAGCTACCCTAGACCTACTGAATCAGAATCAGGATTTTAACAAAATCCTCAGATGATTCGTACAACATAGAAAATTTTGAGAGACACGGTGCTAGTTTACTCATTCAGTGTCCCTTCCTCCTTCATTATAGTTTTTCATTTCCAATGAAGAACTTCATCTCCAACGGCATATAAGGGACCAAATCCTTTTTCTTCAGAGTATGTTAAGACCCACCAAAATGAAGCAGGACTCTCTCATTTTACTGTTTTGTTTTCTATTGCCTGGGTTAAAGTGCAGTGGTGTCGTCATAGCTCACTGCAACCTCAAATTCCTCCTCCAGCCTGAGCAAGAGAGAGACCCCGTCTCTACTAAAAATAGAAAGAAATTAATTGGCCAACTAAAAACATATGGAAAAAATTAGCCGGGCATGGTGGCGCATGCCTGTGGTCCCAGCTACTTGGGAGGCTGAGGCAGAAGGATTGCTTGAGCCCAGGAGTTTGAGGTTGCTGTGAGCTAGGCTGACGCCACGGCACTCATTCTAGCCCGGGCAACAGAGTGAGACTCTGTCTCAAAAAAAAAAAAAAAAGAAAAGAAATCCTCCTCCATCTGCCTCCCAAGTAGCTGGGACTACAGACCACCACGTCCAGCTAATATTCTTATTTTTTGTAAAGTCTCCCTATGTTGCCCAGACTGGTCTTGAACTCCTGGCCTCAAGCAATGTTCCCACCTTGGCCTCCTAAAGTGCTAGGATTATAGGCGTGAACCGCCACATCCAATCCAGGGAATTTTTAAATAAGATTACACAGTGTCTTCACAATTTTCTTTGCATAAAAGATCATAAACTCCATGAAGCCAGGAACTTCATTGTATCCTCAAGACTAAAACAATGCCAGGCAAATATTTGTAGAGGGAACAAAACAGATAGCAGATGATCTCTGAAAGTCCCCCAACTATAAAATCTTTGGCTTTTCCATTTGTTATGTAAGTAAAATTGTATCTAGGGAAAGGGAAGCTAAAATATGAGATCATCTAAATTTACAAAATGAAAAATATGCTACTTTAAATGAGTTGATCAAGGTCACAAGGCAGGTTCACTATTAAGTTCATAAAGCTAACTACGTTTTTATCATATCATTATTTCATTATCACAGAGACCAAATGACAATACTTCTTCCACATATACACTCTATCACCCAGCTAGCAAACTCAACTGTTCAAAAGAGTTCTGCACTCAGAGGTTAAGGATGCCTAAACTGTGTACTCCGCTGAAAAGAATGTATACATAAATATTAAAGATTATATGATATGATTAATTTCTTCAAAATCAGAATAACTGTTTTCAATCTTTACCTAGCTCAAGTCAAAATAGGTGAAAGAAACAAAAGGAAAAGAAAAGAAGAAAAGCATAGAAAAGAAGAAAAAAACCACTACTAACCAAATATAGCAGTAAGATAGAGAAAAGGAGAGAACAGATTACAAGTAACAAGGATCTCAGCAATGTGATTTAGGAACTAGAAAAGGCAAAGGCAGCTAATACTACAGAAATACCAATTGAAGCAGTAACTATTACAATAACCTCCAATTAAGACACATAATACAAGAAATTTCCAGAGCAAGCATATTATAGACTATCTTATGGTGTTAGTGTATCAGTTCTCCCATCTACCATATTCTACATATATAAATTAACAAGGAACAAGGAAATAACATCACTAACCCGTAGAGATCAATACAAAGCAAATTAGGTTGAATATGTGTACTTTGTTTTCTACGGTAAATATTGGTTTAAAAGAGTTTTCATCATCTACATGAAGATTTTCACTTAAAAAACTGGTTAAGGCCAGGTATGGGGGTTCACACCTCTAATCTCAGCACTAAGGAAGGCTGAGGTAGGAGGATTGCTTAAGGCCAGGAGTTCCAGACCAGGGAAAGCAGCATAGAACTTAGCTGGGTGTGGTGGCTCTCGCCTGTAGTCCCAGCTACTTGGGAGGCTGAGACAGGAAGATTCCTGCTTGAGCCCAGGAATTTGAGATTGCAGTGAGCTATGAGGACACCACTGCACTCTCACCTGGGCAACAGAGCAAAAAAAAAAAAGATTCTGTCTCCAAAAAAAAGAAAAAAAAAAAGAGTTTTGATTCCTTACTTACCTTCTACACCTCATTTTCCCTAATGAAAACGACTAATAAATTTGACTATAAAAATGTAAAACATCTCCATTGCAAAAGGCATTATGAAAAAACTTGAGACAAATGACAAATTGGGAGAATATTTACAACATAAAACAAAGATTTAATATCCTTAATGTATAACGAGCTCTTACTAATCGTTAAGAAAAAGGAATGGGCAGAAATACATGAACACATCACTGACAAAAGAAGAAATAAAATCAAAAACACAAGATATTCAACTTCACTAGTAACCAAAGAGATGCAAATAAATGTATCAAATTGACAAATACTAAAAAGATCAGTAATGTCTAGTGTTGTGTAAGTGTGGGGAACCAGACACTCCTACTTGGTATTTGGGGTCTGTATCCAATAATGGTTTATCAGTATAAAAGCTTTTAAGAAAAAAAAAATCACACTTCAAAATATGCCCATCCTTTGACCCAACAGTTCTACTTCTAGAAAATTTATCCTAAATAAATAAGACTGCAAATATGTACGTATAGAGGAGCCACTAAATATGGCTGGCACATAGTAGGTCTTCAATAAACACATGATGGATAAGTAAATCACAGTATTATTTATAATAGCAAAAACTGTTAGCAAGAAAATGTCCACAAACAAACCATGGCATATCCATTCATTGAAATCCTATATAGCCACTAAAAATAATGAATGTAGATACATAATTATTGACTAAAAATACCTTTATAATATAAAAAAGGAAAACAAAAGAGTACACCAATGTTTAAGGCAGCATTATTCATAATAACGAAAATATGGAAACCACCCAAGTATTTCATTGACAGATAAATGGCTAAACAAAATGTAGTATATACAAACAATGGAATATTAGCCTTTAAAAAGAATGAAATTCTGAAACTGGCCACAACATGCATAAACCTTGAAGGCATTATGCTAAGTGAATTAATCCAGACACAAAAGGACAAACATTGTACAGTTCCATGTATATGAAATATCCAAAGTAGTCAAAATCACAGAGACAAAAAGGAGAATGTGGTTTCATGGGCTGGGGAGAAAGGGGAAAAGGGTAGTTACTGTTTAATAGGTACAGAGTTTCAGTTTGTAAAGATAAAGTTCTGGAGATGCATGGTAGTGATGGTTGCAAAATAATGTGAAATGTACTGAATGCTGAACTATGCACTTAGAAACAGTTAAAATGGTAATTTTTATATCTATTTTACCACAACAAAAAACAAAATAATAGGGCAAATCATATCACAACTTCTAGACTGGAATGAACATTTGGTTTATTATTTTTGAGTCCTTATGTTCATAAAAAATGAGGGTTTTTAAAAATAAAACATTATCTTGGTTATTTCTGTTCCTATTCCCCATTATTCAGCAGCCCTACATAAGTCATCAAGAACAGTACCAAGTGTAAATACTCTCCCTTGAAGTTCAAAGCACAGCTATGTAAGTTGTTTATAGTCTAATAATTAAACCCTGCATGAGAGTTAAAACCTATAGTTTCTATGCCTAAGTTTACAATGACTTAAGATTAAAGCCAAATTCCTATGTAAATTCTCTTCTCTTCAGCAAAAATTTCAAGCTATCTAGTAGGAGGAAGAGGAATGAAAAAGTTAGAGGATACATCTGAATACTCACATTAGAAAGTCTAGAGAAAACTAAATAAACTATTCAGATTTGAGCCTTAGAGAATACACAGTTTATGGCCAAAAAGGGAGCTAAGTCTGAGATCAAAGTAAACACAAAAATTGAAAGCCCTAACCAATCTCATCCCGCTCCTTAAGTTCCTCAGAGAATGTGTGACTCAGACATAACTCAAAGTATATAGTTAGAGCACACCCAGGAATTCACTCCATGAAGGAATAGGAGGTACTAAAGGTGAATACAAATTTAGTCCTAGTTGAAACTTTATTGAGCTCAAGAACCAGATGTTTCCAGGTGTGGGAAGAGTGCCCCTGCTTAGCCAGGTACTCACTCCAAAAGATGCTGTCCTCTGACACAATCTATAACCAGAGGAAAGCCAGGTCAATATACTCAGTCTCCAAAGGAAACCAAGACAGTTATCTTCAACTGTGAAAATGAACTTTGAAACCATTTAGAAGGTCATAATTAGCATTTCGAGAGAACCAAAATTGGAAAGATGAGTGCCTCACATGTACATGGGTGAATACTGATTTGTATTTTTCTTTCAGCTGTCTATGTGTTGATGGGGAAATAACCATGAAAAATGTTTAAAATTCATTGTTATAGAGAAACTCTTGTACATGTACACCTGAACACACAAGCAAGAATATGTTTGTAATAGCAACAAAATGGGGAAAAAATAAACATCCATCTTTAGGAGAAAGGATAAAGTATAGTGTAGTCATAAAATTAATACAAATATCTAGGAAAATGAACCACAGTTATACACATCGATATGGATAAATCTTAAAAACATAATGTTGATTAGAAAAAAGCAAATAAGCATATAAATTATATATATAGAGAGAGCATGGTTCCATTTTTATAGTTTAAAAAAAACAGCAAAACTAAATAATATAGTTTTGAAATGCATACAAATGTGGTAACCTTGAAAGAAAAGGAAGGAATGATAAACAAAACCAAAACAAAATTCCAAATAGATTTACCTCTGGTGAACAGACAGCTGAATGGAAATCAGGAAAGATATACCAACCACATGGATAATATTCTATTTCTTAAGCTGAGTGGCGGGTTCACAGGTATTGGTTTTTGTTTTTTTTTTTTTTTTTGAGACAGAGTCTCACTCTGTTGCCCTGGCCAGAGTGCTGTGGCGTCAGCCTAGCTCACAGCAACCTCAAACTCCTGGGCTCAGGCAATCCTTCTGCCTCAGCCTCCCGAGTAGCTGGGACTACAGGCATGCACCACCATGCCCAGCTAATTTTTTCTATATATATTTTTAGTTATCCAGCTAATTTCTTTCTATTTTTAGTAGAGACGGGGTCTCGCTCTTGCTCAGGCTGGTCTTGAACTCCTGACCTTGAGCGATCCTCCCGCCTCGGCGTCCCAGAGTGCTAGAGTTACAGGTGTGAGCCACCATGCCCAGCCTGAAAGTGGTTTTTTTTTTCATGGTTTTAATAGACACTGGATTTCTCAGGAATGCAATTACTGAGTAAACCTAAAGTAAGTTGTACTTTGTTTTGTTCAGAACTTCACTGAGAGTTGTTTGCTGTTTTGGAAAATCCTATCTATTATAATGGCATTGCCCCTTGTGGCATCTGATTTTTCTATTCAACTTAATTTGTCTCAGTCTACATATGTAGCTGTCACATTCATGGTGATTTGGTATATACGCGCAAGTGTCTATTTCCTTAATATGAATTCTAGGATAGTTACATCTGAGCATTTGCATATTAAAATATTTTATTAAAAGTTACTTTCTCTTATATTACACTAGGCTTTATTAATTTTTAAAAACTGGGGATAGATGGGTTTTCTACTTGCAGTTTGTTTCAGGTTTATGCCCTTGAAAAAAATTAAACTTGTTTTAGTAAGTACTATAGTTTGGATGTTTGTCCCCCAACAAACCTCACATTGAAATTTGAACCCCAGTGTTAGAGGTGGTGCCTAATGGGAGGTGTTTGGGTCATGGGGGTGGATCCCTATGAATGGTTTGGTGCCATCCTTGAAGTAGTGAGTGAATTCTCTATTAGTTCCTGTGAGAGCTGGTTGTTAAAAAGAGCCTGGCATGTCCCTCCCTTCTCTCTTGCCTCCACTCTCACCGTGTGATCTCTGTACACACTGGCTCCCCTTTGCCTTCTGTTGTGAATGGAAGCAGCCTGAAGCCCTCATTAGAAGCAGATGCTGGTGTCACGCTTGTATCGCCGGCAGAACCATACGCCAAATAACCCTCTTTTCTTTATAAAGTACTCCGCAGTCGATATTCTTGTCTAGCAACACAAATGGACTAAAACAGTGGAGTTTCAAGGAGCCTATATTTACACAAAAGTTCATGTTGCCTTTTCTGGAAGAGATAGGAGATCCATGTTGACCTGCATTATAGATGTCTATTTTCCTTCCCTTCTTCCATTTCCTTTCCCTCCCTCTCTTCCTCTACCTTTCCATCCTGTTTCCCCTTGCTGTTTTGAAGTTTTTGATGCATAGACAAAACTATTGTACTGCATATGTAAATAAAGAAGCATATAATAAAACCTAGGCTGGGTGTGGTGGCTCACTCCTGTAATCCTAGCACTCTGGGAGGCCGAGACTGGTGGATTGTTTGATCTCAGGTGTTCGAGACCTGAGATGAACACATTGTTCAAGCCTGGGCAACAGAGCAAGCTTCTGTCTCAAAAAAAAAACCACTTTGCATTTAAATGTAAAACAGAATTAGGATAAGTATAAACAGGTTTTTCACCTAGGTTTGGAGAAATGTTAAAAAATCATGCAGAACTGTGTCATACCTTGTGGGATGTCTGGCATTCTTGGCTCCTGCTCATTGAATGCCACAAAGCTGCATCCACCCCACTCTAATCATCGTGGCAACCACAAGTGTACTCTCAAAGGTCCAAACACGTCATAGCAGCAGTACTGTCCCATTAAGAACGAGATCTTTCAAGAAAGGCTAGGTCCCAATGTGGCTTCCAGACTGCCTTTGTTTTCATGACACCATGAAGCTGAATGTGACAATAAAAAGCCTAATTCCTAACTTTGGCAAAGGAGGAATCTTTATACAGTGAAGAAATTTATTATCAGGGGAAATATAAAGGCAGATTAAAACCTAAAGATATTCACTCTAAATGAAAATGATATATCAAATCAAATTTAGCAGTCTTTTCACCTATATGATGGGGCAATCTTTGAAGATAGTGTTGTATTTTGCTAAAATATAACAAACGCCCAAATCGAAAAACATTATAACAAAGAGTATGTTATAGTTCACACAAAGCATTTTTATTTTAATCCTTGTAACAATCCTTTGAGACAATAGTAGTATTTTCATATTACTTATAAGGAAAACAATCTCAAAAAAGTCAGTCACAGAGCTAGTAAGTGACAGAGTCAAGACTTCAAATCCTGTGTTTCTACCATCAGACTATATTGCATTACAAATATCTTGTATGGCAAAACAGATAAAAGGAAGTGTTAATGATAAAAGATCAATATAAAACCTCTTGATCTATTTTGACATATGACAGATGGTTATACTTGTACTACATATATCAGATAGTTCTTAATGAGAAATTTTTAAATATTAACACTGTCTTGTCCCATGTTGAAAAAGAGAAAAAAAAAACACTGAAAAAGAAAGAAAAAAATTTTAGGAGTAATCATCACATATAGTGTTTAACTACTTCCTAATACCTGAAAGATTCTGGATAAGAATCCTAATGAATATTCTACTTAATTAAACATTTCCAAATCCTACCATAGATTCTGACAAAGAGTTAACACAGTCATTTTAAAAACCTTTCAGTTTAGGGAGAAATGTATAATTAAGAACTTTAGGGTGGGTGTGGTGGCTCACACCTATAATCCCACTTTGGGAGGCTGAGGCCACAAGTTCGAGGCCAGCCTGGGCAACACAGTGAGACTCATCTCTACCAAAAAATTTAAAAATCATCTGGGCACATCTGTAGTCCCAACTACTCAGGAGGCTAAGGCAGGAGGATCATTTGAGCCCACGAGTTTGAGGTTACAGTAAGTTATGATCGCCACTGCACTCTAGACTGGGTGACAAAACCAGACCCTTGTCTCAAAAAAAAAGACTTTATAAAATCTTGGTTTGGCCAGAGGCAGTGGCTTACAACTGTAACTCTAGCATTCTGGGACACTGAGGTGGGAGGATTACTCAAGGTCAGGAGTTCGAGACCAGCTTGAGTGGGAGTGAGACCCCATCTCTACTAAAAACAGAAAGAAATTAGTTGGACAACTAAAAATATATAGAAAAAATTAGCCGGGCATGGTGGCGCATGCCTGTAGTCCTAGCTACTCCAGAGGCTGAGGCAGAAGGATTGCTTGAGCCTAGCAGTTTGAGGTTGCTGTGAGCTAGCCTGACGCCATAGCACTCTAGCCCAGGCAAGAGTGCCCATAGCACTCTAGCCCACTATGTCTCAAAAAAAAAAAAAAAAAAAAAATTCTAAATAGTATCATGCCATGCTTCTTTCTTGATAAAACATTTTCATGGTTTCAAGGTTTCAAACACCTATATGCACACAGCAGTCTACAATATAAGACAAAAATAAAAACAAAGGCATACTCAGGGCTTGATGTAAGAGGAAAAAGGAAGTAGTATGTCTTATTATTTCAGCTGAAGAAATAAGGAAGTAGGATTATTTATCAGCAAGCAGATCTTCATGAACACATCTCTAAAGGACAGAAAAATATACTCACGCTTTCCTAAAAAAAATAGTAGATGACAATGGTCTACAAGACTCATCTCTCCACTAATTCAAACCCAAAAATCCAGGAAGAAAGAATAATTTAATTGACATTTCTGATTTTTAAAGAAAAACTTTATTTAAAAAAAGTATGCTTCTGAGTTCATGAGTAAAGTTTAACTAGAATGAGGGCTTTAGGAGTTATGATATGCAAACATATTAGTCATAATCTACACACAGAAGCTGGAAGTTTGTCCCATAATATTTTATCACTCCTTTATGTTCCTCTTTCCCCCAGAGGATCTTTACCTCTGTCAGAACTACAGTTGTCTAAGCCAATAACCCTACCCCAAGCACCACTGTATTTCCCACCTCGTGCACACTGTTATATTCCTTCCCCCCATCTTAAAATTTATTCCAATACAACTTCCATAATGATGTTTCTGTGACCTCTACACATATTAAACTGACTTCAGTGATTCATAGCTAATGGAAAGTATATGCAATAGAGCTTACAGAAATATCAATTACCTGAGTATTTCTAAAGAGCTTTTACAAGTACAAAGAATAAAGCACACTAACACTTTGTTATATTGAAACAAATTTGCAATTCATTATTAAAAAACTCTAATTCAATCATTCAATTGCCAGCTCTTGCCCGTAATCCCAGCACTTTGGGAGGCTGAGGCAGAAGGATCACTTGAGGCTAGGAGTTCGAGACCACTCTGGGCAACATAAAGAGACCCTGTCTGCACAAAAAACAAGAAAAATTAGCTGGATATGGTGGCATGTGCCTATAGTCCTAGCTATTCAGAAGGCTGACGTAGGAGGATCGCTTGAACCGAACAGTTAGAGGCTACAGTCAATTATGATTGCACCACTGCACTCCAGCCTAGGTAACAGAGCAAGACCCTGTCTCTCTATAAACAAATTTAAAAAACCCTCCAATTTCCAATTCAAGGTTGCTAGGGTATAGATTAAAAATGAATTTAAATGTCTCACCCAGGAAGGGGGTGGTGGCTCACACCTGTAATTCTAGCACTCTGGGAGGCCAAGGTGGGAGGATCGCTCGAGGTCAGGAGTTTGAGACCAGCCTGAACAAGAGTGAGACCTTGCCTCTACTAAAAATAGAAAGAAATTAGCTAGACAACTAAAAATATATAGAAAAAATTAGTCAGGCATGGTGGCACATGCCTGCAGTCCCAGCTACTTGGGAGGCTAAGGGCAGAAGGACTGCTTGAGCCCAGGAGTTTGAGGCTGCTGTGAGCTAGGCTGACGCCACGGCACTCGAGCCCAGGCAACAGAGCGAGATTCTGTCTCAAAAAATAAAAAAATAAAAAATAAATGTCTCACTCAAATGCCTCAAAACATGCCACAATTCCCAGACACATTTGCAGAAATTTTGAATATTGATTGACAAATGTTTTGGGATCCCTGTATAGCTAACTATCCAAACACCAACAAGAAATACAGGACTTACTTGAAAATATAATAGCTACAATATATATAGCACCTACTATATGTTACACAGCACTGTTCTAAGAATTTACATATATATGTGTGTGTGTATAATCTCATGTCATCAGTACAAAGAAATACTAAGAGACAGCGGCTATAATTCTAATTTTAAGGTAAAAAACTGGCTTTGAGGCCGGGCGCGGTGGCTCACGCCTGTAATCCTAGCACTTTGGGAGGCCGAGGCGGGCGGATCACTCAAGGTCAGGAGTTCGAAACCAGCCTGAGCAAGAGCGAGACCCTGTCTCTACCATAAATAGAAAGAAATTAGTTGGACAACTAAAAATATATGTAAAAAATTAGCCGGGCATGGTGGCACATGCCTGTAGTCCCAGCTACTCGGGAGGCTGAGGCAGAAGGATCTCTTGAGCCCAGGAGTTTGAGGTTGCTGTGAGCTAGGCTGATGCCACGGCACTCTACAGCCCGGGCAACATAGTGCGACTCTGTCTCAAAAAAAAAAAAAAAAAAAACTGGCTTTGAAAAATTAAAGAGGCTTCATGTCAAAACAGTAAATTCACCCAAATGACAACTATATATATATATTATTTATATTTAATATAATATAAATGCATCAAATATAAACAATGCATAGCTGGCTCAAAAAAATAATATAAATATCTCTTAGGCAGTGATAAGGAATACAAATGCAAAGTGGTAGGCAGGGTTGAAACTATCGGCCTACTGGGCTCCTGATCCAGAAGTAGGCAGTGGCAGCTGGGAATTGCCTTCTTTGGGGAACAGGGACTAAAAATGCTCCATATAAGACAGAGACCTACCAGAGCTAGGGCAGGGGTAGGGCTACCTTACTTACAAAGAAGGCTGAAAACAATTTTCCAACTTTACCTGGGGCTATGGCTTATAGGAAATTACTCTAGGAGGGCTGCAGGATACAGCACAACTTCAAAACCAAGAAAGAAACCAAGCTACCTGCTAGCTCTATGACTACATTTGCAATATTCACAATCTCTCTGAGCAGCAGGAACTCCAAGCCTGGTTCTAAAACTGGGGTATGGGGCAAATGCAAAATACTATACAAGGAAGAGTGAACACAGAAGAACAGTGAAAGTTAGCTGAGTCTCAAGAAGACAAGTAAAGCTGCTGCTATATCCTGAATGACATTCCATTCTTCATTTCCTGAATGTATGACTATTAAGACTGCTTCCAGTGCTTCCTCACATTCTTCAGTATTTATAAAATAAACCCTCAGCCTCCCAATGTTTACCACAGGCTGTGTTCTTACACTGCCTGTACAGAAAGAGGAGGCAGAGGAAAGCTACCCTATGTACACCCCAGCCCAGGCCCTGTGCCTGGTCTGTATTGTGAATGGGGGAACACGGAAAAAAAACAAAATAAAAAAATAAAAAATATATATAAAATAAACCCTCATCACTTAAGGAAACCAGAAAGAATCTAACATGCTTAAACCTTTTTCTACCTTCCCAACAAACTAACAATCATGATAACCTGAAAAGATTATTTTTAAAAATGCAAGACAGTTACAAAAACCTATTTGTAACTGGTAGCTTTTGAAAACTACAAAAATAAACATCCACCAGCCTGGGCAACACAGCAAGACTCTGTCTCTACAAAAAATTTAAAAATTAGCTGGGTATGGTCCCGCACACCTGCAGTCCTAGCTACTCTCCATCGCTTGAGTCCAGGGCTTCAAGACTGCAGTGAGCTATGATTAGGCCACTGTATTCTAGCCTAAGTGAAGGAACAAGACCCCATCTCAAAAAAAAAAAAAAAAAAAAAAAAGCATCCAGATTTCCCACAGTTAAAGAAAAATTATTTCATAACTAAATTAGTTGACTAGGCCTAAATAAACTTTAAGTGATATGGAATCTTTCAAATTTAGCCTTCCTATTATCAACTAGACACAGGACTTTCCTCCTGCTAGGAAGGGAGTGGTTTCCAGTTTTAGGGTGACACAATTGAAAAGTTCTAAAAAGTTCTAAAAGTTCTAAAAATAGTTTCCACAGAATAACTTGAAACAAAAAGTGTGTTTCAGTAAAATAAGCATCAAATTAGTAATCAATCACTTAAATTCTAGACCCACCTCTGCCTCTAACTATTCAACTTTAGCTAATCTACCTAGGCTTCAGGTTCTTTATCTATAAAAAAGGAAATTCTCTGAGGTCTCTTGGGCTCTTCTAACATTATAACATTCTATTAAATGTATGATAGGAATGTTTGCTAAGTGTAAACATATTCAGCATTTATACAGTGTTTTTAAGAGCTTAAAAAAACTTTACCAGTGCTAATAATGCCTATCCACCACTCTCTCTTCCCTAAAAAAGTCACATAAATAGAGTCTTAAAACATTTTCTGAGGCTGGTGCAGTGGCTCATGCCTGTAATCCTAGCACTCTGGGAGGTCGAGGCGGGAGGATAGTTTGAGCTCAGGAGTTCGAGACCAGCCTGAGCAAGAGCAAGACCCCGTCTCTACTAAAAATAGAAAGAAAGTAATTGGCCAACTAAAATATATAGAAAAAATTAGCCAGGCATGGTGGCGCATGCCTGTAGTCCCAGCTACTCGGGAGGCTGAGGCAGAAGGATCGCTTGAGCCCAGGAGATTGAGGTCGCTGTGAGCTAGGCTGACGCCATGGCACTCTGGCCCGGGTAACAGAGTGAGACTATGTCTCAAAAAAAAAAAAACAAAACCATTTTCTGAGATATTTCCAAAACAATTTTAATATGGTAATATATGCAAGAACTTTAATTGAGGTATGATTTTATATATACTAAAATTCATCCTTTTTAGTGTATACTTCAGGGTTTCAAAAATACATAGCCACGTAACCACCACCATAATCAAGATAAAGAAAAGATACAGAAGACACAGAACACCCGAAAAAAATTCCCTCATGCCCTTTGCAGTCAACCCCTGGCAGCCACTAGTCAGTTTTCTGTCCCTATAGTTTTATCTGGTCCAAAATATCATAAAAATAGAATTACACAGGATGTAGCCTTTTGAGTCTGGCTTCTTTGACTTAGCATAATGCATTTGTTATCCATCAGTGTTGGTGCACACACTGCCAAATAGTATTCCATTGTATAGCTATACCAAAGTGTATCAATTAACCAGTTGAAGTACATTTGCATTATTTCCAGTTTTTGGCAATTATGACATTAGCATATAGGTTTTCATGTGGCTATAAGTTTTCATTTTACTTGAGTAAATACCTAGGAGTGAAACCGTTGGGTTATTATGGTAAGCGTATGTTTAATTGTTTTCCAAAAAGGCCATACCAACAACTAATAAGAATTTTTTGGGCCAGGCGCAATGACTCATGCCTGTAATCCTAGCACTCTGGGAGGCCAAGGCAGGAGGATCACTTGAGGTTCAGGAGTTTGAGACCAGCCTGAACAAGAGGGAGACCCCATCTCTACTAAAAATAGAAAACATTAGCTGGGTGCAGTGGTGCACGCTTATAGTCCCAGCTACTCAGGAGGTTGAGGCAGGAGGATCACTTGAGCCCAGGAGTTTGAGGTTGCAGTGAGCTCTGATGATGCAACTGCACTCTAGCCCAGGCAACAGAGAAAGACTCTGTTTTAGGAAGGGGAAGGGGAAGGGAAGGAAAGGAAAG
This sequence comes from Lepilemur ruficaudatus, assembly GCA_963574885.1. Lineage (NCBI taxonomy): Eukaryota > Metazoa > Chordata > Mammalia > Primates > Lepilemuridae > Lepilemur > Lepilemur ruficaudatus. Next base: position 15,649 of record CAUYRT010047146.1, read on the forward strand.
GAAGAAAAAAAAAGAAACCAGTCACTATTAATATTTTTTCCCTACAAAATTCAATTATGTTTTCTTTAATAGAGATGGGCCCAGGTTGGTCTAGAACTCCTGGCCTCAAGCAATCTTCCCACCTTGGCTTCCCAAAGTGCTGGGACTACAGGCATGAGCCACCGCATCCAGCCAAATTAGCAAATATTTTTAAATAATAACACTGCTGGTAAAGCTGTGTATCTCGATCTCATACGTTACTAATGGGAATGTAAATTGGTACAACCTTTCTAGATAACAATTGTGCAATGTTCTGCTCTCTTGAGAGCCTCAGAAATGTTAATACACTTTGACTTAATGCTTCTATTTACAGGAATCTATTCTGAAAATACAGAAATATAGACAAAGATCTATATTTAGCAATATTCACTGAAGTTTTATTTATAATAATTGGAAATTAATAAACAATGTAGGGCTGGGGTGCATGCCTATAGTCCTAGCTACCTTGGGAGGCTGGCATGGGAGAATCACTTGAGCTCAGAACCTTGAGGTTGCAGTGACCTGTGGACATCACTGCACTGTAGCCCAGGCAACAGAGCGAGACCCTGTCTCAAAAAACAAAATAAAATAAAACTATCTAAATGTGAACACTATGAAAATTGATTCCATAAATGATGATTATATCCACTAACGGAATATTCTTCAGTTGTTTTAAAATGTTTTCAAATAATAATGGTATAAAAATACATACATTTTTTAAAAAGCAGCTTCCAAAATTATGATATAGTAAAAATATACACGAGGAAAAAATAAAAAGAGACAATAAATATTGGTAGGTTCAAAAAATGAATTAGGGGATATCATAATAGAAACTATATTTCTGGGCTTCATTATAAGAACACAAGTGTGTACTCACTTTGGCAGCACCTATACTAAAATTAAAATGATACAGAGATTGGCATGACCCCTGCTCAAGAATGACACTATTAATAATTTAAAAATTAAAACATTAAAAATTTCAAAAAAAGAAAACAAGTGATACCCCTCACTAGGTCTATAGGGGGTGAGGGACCAAAAGAATAAGAATATTCATCAAAATAACAAACCACTACGGTGGCTCACGCCTGTAATCCTAGCACTCTGGGAGGCCGAGGCAGGTGGATAGCTCAAGGTCAGGAGTTCAAGACCAGCCTGAGTAAGAGCGAGACCCCGTCTCTACTATAAAAAATAGAAAGAAATTAATTGGACAACTAAAAATATATGTAAAAAAGTAGCCGGGCATAGTGGTGCATGCCTGTAGTCCCAGCTACTCGGGAGGCTAAGGCAGAAGGATTGCTTGAGCCCAGGAGTTTGAGATTGCTGTGAGCTAGGCTGATGCCATGGCACTCTACAGCCCGGGCAACAGAGTGAGACTCTGTCTCAAAAAAAAAAAAAAAAAATAACAAACCACTAGTATTATTTCAGATATGACTATTCAACTTATCAAATGAAGTCAAAGTCTTCAGAGTATCCTAACAAATCTATAATCAAGAAAAAGTTACAGAATTCAGTTCAATGCAACTATATACCAGCCATACTTAATTTAAGCTAGAGAAATTATTAGATGATTTAGTGATTTTCCACAGGACTGAGCTCAGCTCTTTTACAAAGCAACAAAAGAAGAGAGGAAAGGCACCGCCAGAAGTCAAGCCAGCAACCTGATTTCCCAGGAAATTAGTTCTTACTTGGCAAAGTACTGGCCTCTAAAGAAGCAAAACTCTGCAAAGAAAGATGAGACACACAAAACTCAAATACTCTGTAAAAAAATGTATACTTTTCCCCTTGCTCTTAAGATCTCCAAAAGAGAATAATTAACACCTAATAAAAACATAAGGAAAAAAGTTAAAAGCCCAATTTAAAATTAAGCTTTCTATAAAGATTAAGTTTCTTTCTTTCAAAATGCTAAATCTTACAAGTTGTAAGATTATATTTCTATTATTCTTAAAATTAAAACAATATGCCATTTCTAACTTTCAATTATTAATAGGATTATATGAAAAGTAAACTTTAATATTAATTATAGTAATTGTGGACCTTAAATGTATTAAGGTTAATAAAAATACTTATAACTTTTCCATAATGTTTTTAGTTATCACTACATAACATTTCCTTGAATTTCCAAATTAAAAAATTAAGCTTTAGTATTTGATCTTCCTTCAGAAAAAGGCTATGTGTAATAATCCAAAAGAAGAGTCTTCTTACAATAAAAAGGGTGATAGGATAGATGAATTAAAGAGGGGGAGGGAGAGAGAGAAAGGAACGGGTTATAACAGAAGCTTTTCTTCCATTAAGTCACATATTTAAATCAAAGACCTGACCCTGATTTCCATTAAATGATCCAGCACTGAAGCTTCTGTAGAACTAATGATACAAGGTTGCCCAGGAAGCAGAGAAATGGCAGTCAAGTATAAGGTAATGCAAAGATGAAATTATACAACCTGCAAACTTAAATCAGTGGGTTCATTTATAACCTATTCTTGAAATTCTAAACTGCTTCCCTCATTAATATGACCCCAACTGCCACACTAGACGAAAAGATCAACAAATTGCTACTTGGAAAAATTATAATAATAACAAAGCAGAGGCCAGGTGCAGTGGCTCATGCCTGTAATCCTAGCACTCTGGGAGGCCGAGACAGGTGGATTGTTTGAGCTCAGGAGTTCGAGACCAGCCTGAGCAAGAGCGAGACCCCGTCTCTACTAAAAATAGAAAGAAATTAGCTGGACAACTAAAAATATATAGAAAAATTAGCTGGGCATGGTGGTGCATGCCTGTAGTCCCAGCTACCTCGGAGGCTGAGGCAGAAGGATTGCTTGAGCCCAGGAGTTTGAGGCTGCTGTGAGCTAGGCTGACGTCACAGCACTCTAGCCCTGGAAAAAGTGAGACTCTGTCTCAAAAAAAAAAAAAAAAAAAAAACCCACAAAGCAGAAAAATTTTTTTAAACTTTGTAATAAACCAATAAACAAAAAGTAAAGGTCTCAACGAATGATGCTGGACAACTGGATGTCCATACACAGAAGAATTAAGTTGGGCCCCTTCCCCATACCACACAAAAATTGCCTCAAAAGGGACCACAGATTTAAATGTAAGAACTAAAACAGTTCATGACCTTGGATAAGGCAATGATTTCTCAGATATTACACCAGAAGTAGAAACAAACAAAAAAACTTTATCAAAATGAAAATTCTTGTGTGTCAAAGGACAAAATAAAGTAAAAGCCTACAACATGGGAGGAAATATTTACAAATCATGTCTGATAAGGGACTTTTATCCAGAATATATAAAGAAATTTTATATCTTATAATTCAACAATAAAAACAACCCCATTTTTTAAATGGGCAAAGGATCTAAATAAACATTTCTTCAAAGAAGATATACAAATTACCAATAAGCATATGAAAAGATTCTCAACATCATTAGCCATCAGGGAAATGCAAATCAAAACCACAATGAATTTCTACTTCACACCCACTAGAATAGCTCAAATCAAAAAAACAGAGATGCGGTGCCTGTAGTCCCAGCTACTCAGGAGGCTGAGGTGGGAGGATCACTTGAGCCCAGGAGTTCCAGGTTGCAGTGAGCTATGATTGCACCACTGCACTCCAGTCTTCCTGGGCAACAGAGCAAGACCCTGTCTCTAACAAAAATAAAAATAAAAATAAAAAACAGAGATAATAACAATGTTGCTAAGGATGTAGAGAAAGAACCCATATGCTGGTGGAAACGTACAATGGTATAGCTGCTTTATAAAACCTCAAAAGAGTTACATGCCCAAAATAAATGTAAACATTTGTCCACATAAAAACTTGTACATGAATGTTCATATCAGCTTTATTTGAATAGCCCAAAATTGGAAATCATCCAATGTCTATCAGCAGGAGAAGAGATTTTAAAAATTGTAATATATCCATATAATGGAATATTACTCAGCAAGAAAAAAGAATTACTGAAACACAAAACAACATGATAAACCTCAAACTAATTAGAGTGAAAGAAGCCAGATACCCTTTCTCAAAAATAAATATACATTACATGATTCTATTTATATAAAATTCTAGAAAATGCAAAGTAACCTATAATGACAGACAGCAGATCAGGGGTTGCCTCTGGGAGTGGAAAGGGAGAGATGGATTACTAAGAGGCACAAGGAAACGCTTGAAGTGATGATTACATTCCTTACCTTAGTTGCAGTGCATACATATGTAAAAACGCATCATACTGTACACTTTAAGTATGTGTGGTTGCACTGTATGTCAATTATACTGGAATAAAGCTATCAAAAATATGCATATGCCATGATGGGTAAAGAAAAGTATACTAGTTTTTCTTACCCAAATATGCCATTTCAAAAACAAGTAAAAAAAGCAAGCTGAGAGCTTTAAAGTACAACAGAAGTCAAAATATTTAATTGACCCTCATATGGTAATAACTGAATTTTCAGCATCCATTGATGGTACAAATAGTCAAAAAACAAACGCTACTCTAAATTCAGTAGAGCCTTTAAAATATTTTTTAAGTATATATACATACATGTTTAGAACATAATACTTTAGTCTACACATATTTGATGAACATAATAGATTTGAGAACTCTTAGACTAACTGCAGAAAGCATCTACCCAAACCCAAAGATTTGCAGGTAACAAATTGAGAACTATTGATAAAGATATTCAGTGCCAAGGAGATTCAATATAGTACTTAAATAGTAGCTTAAATAAAACAGAAAATGAAAATTTTATCTAATAGGTTCTATAACTATACTTTTTTTTTTTCTGGCTTCCTCATCTGTACAAAGCTACACTTCATAATCCAAAAGAATTTAGAGATTAGCTGTAACACTGCTAACCTGGGTATAGATAATTAAGAATTTGTTATGACTTAGAGGCAAAAATACAGAATTAAAATAAAGATTCAAGTTTTTCCACAGATGAACTAGACTGAAAATATGAAAAAGCCAAGAAGAATTCGAGATTCATTTTCAAGTCTAAATGAAGTTTAAGTTTCACAGTACAATTTAATATAAAAAACTCTTTTATGATCCATATAAAAATGATTTTACCTCCTATCTGCTTCAATAAAAATGCTGGATCCTTACAAGAACAGCTAACATTTACTGAGCATTTACATGAGCTAAGCACTATATTAAATTGTTTAACTTTACATGGATTATCTTATATAATCCTCAAAGTGATTTATTTTGCAGATGACAAAACTGAAGCTAAGAGAGTTAACTTGCCTAAGGAAGTACAGCTGAATTTGAACTCCGGCAATAGTTGTTTATTTTACCATCTCCTTTAGTTGATGATGTCACAAACTGCTAGCCCCCAATCATTCATCAGTACATTTATGTACATCAGAGAATAGCAAAAAAAAAAAAGTTATGACCACAAAAAATTTACAACTCTATGAAGAAATGAAACCTAATATCACAAAATAACTTTTTAAAAAATCCTCAATATGACAAAATACTAAACCGTATGGTTTCTAAAATTAGTCTACAATATTACCAAAAGATATTAAGAAATGAACAGCATTTGATGTAACATGTTAATGTTAACATTTTTAGAAATGACCAGTCATGTAAATGAATATTTACAGTTCATTTTCTTGCCTTGCATTTTCTTGCTATATTTTCAGTATAGCATTTGGGACTGCTGTCCTTGCAAGAATAAGGAAGACTTGGCTACTATAGAAGTATTCCTTCATACTACCGAAAGTAAATAATTTTCAACAATAAGAATGAATCAACTCTTTAAAATAATCATTCAAAAATTGTTGTGCCTGTAATCTCAATTACTCAGGAAACAGGTGGGAGGATTGCTCGTGCACAAGAGCGCATGACCAGCCTGGGCAATATAGCAAGACCTTGTCTCTAAAAA
>CAUYRT010047149.1:0-12109 GCA_963574885.1 Lepilemur ruficaudatus
AGAATGTTTTCGTCTCAGCATGGACTGGTTCTCACCGCTCTGCCTCAGGGAGTTGACGATTGCATCTCCTCCTTTGCCCTTTCCCGTTTGCGGGTCAAGGCACCCTGGCTTGTTTGCAAGTCACAAGGTGTCTTGAGGCCGATCAACAAGAAACAATCTGTGTGAGAACAGGTGTTCCAAGAACTGCTTTGTTCAAACATGGCTGAGAGATGACCCGGTGTCCACTACAGCTGGTCACCTTAGACTAGGGAAATAATTCATTTTAGAGGTTCTTTCACAATTAATGGCTGAACATTTTCAAAAGAATGGCTTTGTTAAAAAAAAAATTCAAAGGGCAAATTGACTCATTGTGACTGGTTCATTTATTCCAGAGGGGCCTTATCTTTGTTTCCATGCATAACTTTTATCAGTTATTCAACAGAATCAAGTATTGGCTGCTGGGAAAAAGTATTCAAAGAAAGGAAGAACACAAACAGAATTTGTAACCATGATGATTCGATGTTTCATCATGAAGCTTTCAAAAACAGAAGAGCTTAAAAGGATTTTCAAAGTCAACTTCCTCAATGATGCTTTGCAGAAAGTGATGAAACCAGAGAAACAAAAATGGTAGGACATTCTATGAGTGATTTCAGATGTTGCTATTTTTTTATGGGAAAAAATAGTTTACCTTTTGGAGGATCACAAAGACTTATTAGACGACTAAACTCTGGAATGTTTCCAAATTTAATTGAAGTTGTAAGTAATTATGTCGATGTAGTTAGTCTTGAAGTTAATGATAACAAAAGGATCTGTGCCTTATTTGTGTAATAAGATACAAAGTGAATAGTTAGTGCTCCTAGGAAAACATGTTAGACCTGAAATACAATTGAGAATATCAGAATCAAAATATATTTGGTTGTGGCTGGGCATGGTGGCTCACGCCTGTAATCCTAGCACTCTGGGAGGCCGAGGTGGGGGATCGCTCAAGGTCAGGAGTTTGAAACCAGCTTAAGCAAGAGCGAGACCCTGTCTCTACTAAAAATAGAAACAAATTAATTGGACAACTAAAAATATAGAAAAATATTAGCCGGGCATGGTGGCACATGCCTGTAGTCCCGGCTACTCGGGAGGCTGAGAGAGGAGGATTGCTTGAGCCCAGGAGTTTGAGGTTGCTGTGAGCTAGGCTGATGACACGGTACTCCAGCCCAGGAAACAGAGTGAGACTCTATCTCAAAAAATATATACATATATGTATATATTTGGTTGTATCACAGAAGTAGCTGCTCATCAACTAATGTATCATGTACATGATCAGAGAGGCCAAGAAAAATCTGGACAGACAAGCATTGCTGGGTTTTCCCACTCAATGTATTAGCTTTAAATCATACCCTTTTTGTCCAGTCTTATTTCCACATGGCTATCCACACTTTGTTGAAGCTAAGCATAAACATGGACAATTTCCCCTGTATTTTTGGGTCTTCATTCTAAAGGTTCCTGTGTGCACATTAAATAAATTTGTATGCCTTTTCTGTAATTAATCTGCTTTTCATGAGTTGATTTTTCACTGAAACTTCAGAAGTCAAAGAAAAATTTTCCCTTGGCCCCTACACGTATATAATCTCAAAAGAAGAAATATACTTTGCTGAAATCAAAAGTATTTTGGTGATTTTTAAAATGATATTTCTAACGCAGGGGAAATAGTTAATAAAATCTCCAACAAAAATTATGACAATATAGAAAGCAACATGCTTATCTGAAAGCCATCCCCCTGCCCACCATGAATGAGAGAAAGTAACTTTTTGATGAGCATAAAACAGGAGTGGGGAACCTTTTCATGTTGGAAAACTGCATTAATTTAGCTGTAATCAAATAAGGTCACATTCAAGAAACTTCAATAAGATATACTTAAAAATATACATTATTTTGTAAAAATCTACTATGTACTTAATAATTTCAAAAAATGAAAACTATTTGTTAATTTTAAAGTTAACCGACCTTTTAATGACTTTGTTGGGTCTGCTTTTTGGTGGAAAGCATTTGAATATTTGGTTGCAGCATGGAGATCCACAGTTTCAATTGATCCTCTAGGTGGTATCAGTCATTTGTGACCTTAAGGGCACCCTGATTTGAGTTATGTAGGAGAATGCAGACTCACAGCAGTAAGTGGTTGGACAGCAAGAAAGCATTTTTCAGGCACGTTGCTGAAGGTGTAGGTATTCTACTGCATTTTTTTCATATTTAAATTTTGAATCTTTCTTAGCACCAAACAATGACTTTAAAATGTCATCTACTGAGTGTTCACTCAATTACATCTGCAATTCTTTAGGTGGCTTGCCTCAACTAGGAGAGGCTGATTTGAGTGTGATGTCATGGTTCTCAAACTCAGTGAGCCTTTCATTGTATTCTCCAATTAATAATAATAGGTCTGTAATAGCTGTGTATTCTTCAGATGATTCACATATGTCATCCTGCTCATCAATGACCTTTGCTAACTGGGGAAAATGTTCATCCAAAATTTCCTTTTGAGGAAATGTTTTGAAAAAAAGACAGGTTTTTTTTTTTTTTTTTGGAATGTCTGGATTTTTTTGCCACATATCATATATAGACTTAGTTTTACCTTGCAAAGAAATATTCAAGTCATTTTGATTGACATATCACACAGAAATGCTACATTCCTATAGAAATCTTCTTTCAATAATTCACATTGCTGATTCTGCCTTCATAAAATTTAACTATCTCGGCCGGGCACAGTGGCTCACGCCTATAATCCTAGTACTCTGGAAGGCTGAAGTGGGTGGATCATTTGAGCTCAGGAGTTTGAGACCAGCCTTAACAAGAGCGAGACCCCATCTCTACTAAAAAAAAATAGAAAGAAATTAGCTGACAACTAAAGATATACATAAAAAATTAACTGGGAATGGTGGCACGTGCCTGTAGTTGCAGCTACTTGGGAGGCTGAGGCAGAAGAATCACTTGAGCCCATGAGTTTGAGGTTGCTATGAGCTAGGCTGACACCACAGCACTCTAACCTGGGCAACAGAGTGAGACTCTGTCTCAAAAAAAAAAAAAAAAAAGAAAGAAAGAAAGAATAATAATATTTAACTATCTGTTCTTACAGAGATAAAATTTTGGCTGACAGCTGTCCCTGTGATAGCCAATGCACTTTAGAATGACAGGGAAAATCCACACCAAATACCTCATCCTTCAACTTTAGCATGTTACGAAACTGAGGATGCTGCATTGCACTTGCACAAATATAGTTAACAATACTTACAACTTGCTGCAAAGTGTCACTTAAAACAGTAGCTTTAGCACAGAGATTTTGCTGATGCAAGATAAATGAAAACAAATGAGAGCATCTGGATCTGTTAATACTTTCTTTATCTATGCAACAAACCCATCATGTTTTCCTGTCATGAAAGGTACACCGTCTGTACATACACTCACTAAATTTACCAAATTCAGGCCAACTTCACTACATTTATCTTGAAAGCTGTTGAAGATATTTATCCCCCATGTTCTGTTCACAAGAGTGCCCAAAACAAGTAACTCTTCATAGCAAAAAAATCTTCTGTTATGACCCAAATGAAGTATAAAACCTGTGCTGAGTCAGTATTATCAATTGATTCATCCAAAGCAATTGAATAATATATATTTTCCTTTCAAAGTATTGCATGAAGTTGTTCTATTAAGTTGAAGGCTAATTCATGCTGCTGATTAGTTATGTTTCTCCTTGAAAGAGGCAGTTGTCTGTACTTCGAAATGTTATCAGGGTCTAAGAATCCTACAACTTCGACAATGCATTATTTCACAATTTCTACATCACTGAATGACTTCCCTTTTTTCCTGAATATGTAAGCTACTTTATAAGTTGCTTCAGTGGCATTATTTCCAGGTCTTATTGCTGATTAAAAGAATTGTCTTTGCTTTTGCTTTTCATCTTTTAATTTATACAATACAATCTTTTGTGTCTCTCCAAGGAGTATTATAATGCTGATGAGCAATGAGTTTCTTTAATGTTGATATTGCAATATCACAAAGCAAAGAAATCATCTTATCTTAAATGAAACGAGATAATATTGCAATTCCCAAAATCCTCATCAAAAAATCCGTTTTCTTCCTTCAGTGTTCTCTTGGTCTTCTTTGACATGAGGGACTGTTAAACAGACAGAATTAAAAAGTACTTTTTGAGCTGTGCAACTTTTCACAAATTCACCTTCAAACAGAAACACAGTGCACCATTGTCAAAAGCTGATAGCAGACTGGCGTACTCTCCTCCATAAACAAAGAATTTGTTCTATAAAATTTGGATTTAGTCAAAAGGCTTCCCTTTAGGACCTAGAAGATCATATGTGGCCTTAAGGCTGCTATATCCCTGGTATAAAGCTTTAATAAGATATGAATATGCTTTCCAAATTTGAAAAAAAGGAGAACAAAAATTGGAAATATATGAATCAACAAATGAAAGTTTCAATTACTAGGAAAATAGTCGTATGAAAATTAATATTATAGTCACTCTATTTTCACCTATGATATGGACACTAAAGTATCTTTAAATTTTGTTGCTTTAACAGAAGAAACTGTATTTTTAGCAAATATATCTGATTTACAAAAAGTAGCCACTGACTTGGCTATTACATATTTTGATGATTTAAGTCCTATAGAAATTTCATCTAAAACAGCTTTAAGCATCATGCAATATTAATAGTTAGCATTAAAAATATCACTATCCTGTTATATCTTCTGAAACAGATTCAAAATTTTGTTTAGAACAATCTCAGCTAAAGTTGGAAGAGGTCTTCATGTGTGTGTGTGTATGTATAAATATACATTTTTTAAAACAGTACTACTGACAGCTGGGTCCTGCAAAAGACATCTTTTAAGCAGAAATTAATAAAAATCATATAAGATTGTCATTGGGTCATGAGAAATTTTCAAACATGGAACTTTCTCAATTAAAAACAAGATAAACTGAGAAACATATTTTAAAAATGTTGGAAAAAATAGTAAAAATAGATAAGATCATTATTGTTAAGATGACAATTCTTTCTAACTTGATCTATAGATTCTGCCAAATCCCAGTCAAATTTCAGGCAAAGATATCAATGAACTGTTTCTAAAACTACAATAATGTCATAAAACTAAAGAAGGACAAAGTTAAAAATTTACACATCTGGATTCAAACACTTATCATAAAGCTACAGTAAAGAAGAGAGCATGATGTTGATGAAGGACTAGACAAATATTAACAGTTAAGTTGGACAGAATAGAGACCCCAAAACAGACCCAAGGAGACTGATTTTGTCACAGGGACAAAGGCAATTCAATGGAGAAAGAAAAGCATGTTCCACAAACGGAGACAAAACAATTGGAAGCCATATGGAAAAAAAAAAAATGAGTGTAGATACAAACTTCATAGCTTAACCAAAAAATCAGTCAAAATGGTTCATTGACAAAGTTTCAAATGCAAATTTGTAAAAGTTACAGAAGAAAATCGACATGGCCTTGGGTTTGGTGATAAGTTGTTAGATGCAATATATGAAAGAAAAGAAATTGATAATGTGGACTTTGTTAAAATTTAAGATGTTTACTCTGTAAAAGATCCTAAGAGAACAAAAAAACAAGCCACAGACTGAGAGAAAATATTTAGAAAGCACATCTGAAAAAGGACTTGTATGCAAAATATACAAGGAAACTAAAACTCAACAAGAAGAAAACAAACAACCCAATTAAAAGGTAAATATCTGGCCCAGCATGGTGGCTCACACCTGTAATCCTAGCACTCCGGGAGGCCAAGGTAGGAGGATCGCTTGAGCTCAGGAGTTCAAGACCACCTGAGTAAGAGCAAGATCCTATCTCTACAAAAAAATAGAAAAATTAGCAGAGCATGGTGGTATGCGCCTATAGTCCCAACCACTCAGGAGGCTGAAGCAGGAGGATTGCTTGAGCCCAGGAATTCAAGGCTGCAGTGAGCTATGATGATGCCACTGCACTCTAGCCTGGGCAACAGAGAGAGACCCCGTCTTAAAAAAAAAAACCCGAAGAAAAGAAAAAAAAAGCGTAAATATCTGAATAGACACCTCACCAAAAAACATATACAGATGCCAACAAGCATACAAAATAGTTCTTGACAACTCTTGTCATAAGGGAAAAGCAAATTAAAACAATAATGAGAGAGAGCACTGAAACATCTAAAATGGCTAAAATTCTGAAAAAATGCAATAGAAATTGCAACAGGAACTCTCATGCATTGCCAGTGGAATGCAGAATGTACAGCCACTTTGGAAGACAGTTTGGCAGTTTTTTCCAAAGCTAAAGATGGTCTCACCATAGAAGCCAACAACAGTTAAACTAGGTATTTATACAACAGCTTTGGAAATCTGCGTCCAAACAAAAAACATCATGCAATTATATATAGCTGCTCTCTTCATAATGGCCAAATACTTTAAAGGGTCAGGATGACCTTCAACAGGTGAATGAATAACCAAGCTGGGGTATATCCGTGCAATGGAATATTAGTCAGCAAGATGAAGGGTTGATCTATGGAGTCATGCAAAGATATGGATGAATGTGACATGCATATCGCCAAGTGCAAGAAGCCAGTCTAAAGAGATCACATACTGTATGACTACATTTCTATGACATGGAAAAGGAAAGACTACAGACATGGTAAACAGATCTGTGATTGACAGTGGTTTGTAGGGGGCAGGGAGTGAGTTAAATTGGGAGATAGGATAATGGACAGGGGCCCAAATGGGTCAGGTTGGAGTGGACTCCCTCTAGCTGCTGAGATCATGCTGGCATTTATGTGCTTATTGGCACTGGATTTGTCAATGATTTCTTGGGTATGACATTGAATGCACAGGAAACAAAAGAAAAAATAGAGAAAGTGGAATTCATCAACATTAAATACTTTGTGCATCCAAGGACACTATCAGGATAGTGAAAAGAAAACAAACAGAATGGGACAAAATATTTGCAACTCATATATTTGATAAGGGTCTCTAGTTTCCAGAATATGTAAAGAATTCATACAACTCAACAACAAAAAGACAAAGAACCCAAGAAAACAAAATGGGTAGAGAACTTAAAGAAACTTTTCTCCAAAGAAGGTGCACAAGTAGCACATGAAAAGATGCTCGACATCACTAGCCATTAGGAAATGCAAATCAAAACCACAGAAAGGTACCACTTTACAATCATTAGAATCGTTATTTAAAAAACAAAAACAAAAACCCAGAAACTAACAGGTGTTAGCAAGGAAGTGGAGAAACGTGAACATTGCTGATGGGAATGTAAACCGGTGCAGCCGCTGTGGAAAACAGTATGGCAGTTCCGCAAAAAGCTGAACGCAGAATTGCCGTAGGATCCAGCAATTCCACTCCTAGATATATCCGCAAAATAATTGAAAACATGTATTTAAACAAACACCTGTACACATTTGTTCATAGCAGCATCATGCACAGCAACTAAAAGGTAGCAACTGCCCAAATGTCCGTCAACAGATGACTAGGGAAACACAACGTGTGTTTGCGCAGCACTGAGGCAGCCAGAGATCAGCTCCAGCTCCCCTTTGGCTCCCAGTGAGCTCTTCAGGGTCTAGAAACCTAATGTACACGGGGCAGATCAATAAGAGAAAAATGTATACATTTTACTAGTTTTATATGTACATGAGTGTCTACACAAGAATGTGAAGTCTGAAAAAGTGGCTTAAAGCAAGGTGTTTTTGTGGTTTTTAGACAAAGAGCAATAAATTTGAGAAGAGTTAACAGGACAAAGAAATCCGACTAGGGCAGGAATGTTTTCTAAGGGGAGACGTGAGGAGGTGGGCAGGTGTGAAGCAGGTGGAAGATAAACACATTTATTCAGTCCCTTGCAGGCTTCAATCCCAAGTCTCCGGTGCCAATGGCCATTGTCTCACCTTGGCATGGAAAGGGTGTCCCTCCCAGAGGAATCTTCATGGCTTGCTGCATGCAGGAAAACATAAGTCAGTTCATCCTTTCTGAAACTACAATTTCTCCAACGTTTTCTACTCAAAATCATCAATATACTAATCTGACATATTTTTGAGTGGCACATACTTCATTTCTTCAATGGCATAATAGTCAGCTGTAGAAAGGATTGAGGTGCTGATACTACAACGTGAGGGAACTTCAAAAACATTGTGCTAAAAGAAAAGCCAAACACAAAAGGTCACATACTGCAGGATTTCACCCATGTAAAATATCCAGAATAGGTAAATTCAAAGAGACAGAGAGCAGGTGAGTGGTTGCCAGGGTCAAAGGGAGGGCAGACTGTGTAGCAGCTGCTTCACTGGCAGGAATTTCCTTTGGGGCAAAGAAAACATTGTGGATCTGAGAGGTGGTGGTTGTACAATATTGTGTATGTTCTAAATGTCACTGAAGAACATATTTTAAAACAGTTAATTTTTTAAATGTTTTTAAATTTCAGGATATTATGGGGGTGCAAACATTTTGGTTACATGTAACGCTTTTGCCTAGCCCAAGCCAGAGCTACAAACGTGCCCATTCCCCATACATCCACACTCACTAGCTAATTTTTACATTATGTGAATTTTGCCTCTTAAAAAAAGGAAACCCAGTCCCCAGCCTTCCCTCACAACGGCGAGCCCTCCCCCAACCGTGCTCCCTTAGCTTGGCGATCACGCACCTCCACAGCCCACATTGTGGACATGTGCTCCAGCCACACTGTCCACCGGCTCCAGAACCCGCTGGCTATTCCACCTGCAATATCAGATGACAATAAGGAGACACCAGACTTTAAGAGACAGCTGCAATTTGACCTGTGGAGAGATTCCAATACTCAGCTGAGCCTTTGAGATTGTGATGGCGGAGCAAAATCATTAAGGGGCCCTAAACAGAGGCTTGGAATAAATACTGGAGAGTGTCTAATATCCCAGTTTTTTTAATCCTAGAATGGTCAGAGTTCTGTCAATGGAGAAAAAAAAACAAAATATAAAATAATTTTAAAGAGATTCGCTTCGAGCCAAATTTGAAGATCATGACCTGGAGCCACTCCCAAGAAGCCTTGAGCAAGTGGACTCGCTGTGGCTGGGTCACAGTCCGGTTTTATACGTTTCAGGGAGACAGGGGTTACAGGTGAAGTCATAAATCAACAGGGAGGGGACTTACAGGTTATAGGTGGGTTTTAAGATTCCTTGACTTGTAATTTAGACATGAAGATTTGTCTAAAGGCTTGGAATGTTTTAACACAAGGAGGTGTTTAGGAGGGTATATTTGTTGTGTAAATTGAGGACCTGCAGGTGTGTCTCATACCCTAGGCCTGTTAATGGGTTACAAAGGATGCCCCAAGAAGGGAGGGGGGCATGATGAGGCACGCCTGGCAACTAAATTGCCGTGGCAGGCAATTTAGTTTTAGGATATTCCTTTGGCCAAGAGGGGGTCCATTCAGTCAGCTGGTAAGGGGTGAGCCTTAAGATTTTATTTTAGCTCACAGTTCCCAGCCCTGTTCTAGTGGGACTTCCCAAGAAAAAGAGCAGAGCCTTGAGCCTCGGCTACAGTTGCAGTCCGTGGCTAACCTCCTTGCACGCTGTTCTCAGTGGTCTGGGGAACATCTTCAACTCCTTATAGACTTGACAATTATTAGGTGTCCCTTGCAATTCCCTGCCATGGGTGGAGGAGGCTAATGACCAGTTGTCTGGGGTGAGCAGCAGTGTGGACGCTCAGCAGCCTCACGATCCCTGTTGCCGGAGCTCACTGATTTGGGTATTCTGCCACGCTGGGCAACACGTGGGGAGACTTTCTGACCGAGAGAGTCGCACCTGCTCACCTTCTCCCTTTGCTGCCTCTGGGCTCTTGAAACGAAAAGAATCCTTGGGTGATGGAGTGAGTCACAGGGGTGCCAGTCACAGGGGTGAATCATAGCGAGATCAAGACGCATTCACAGTGGGAGGTGTGGGAACAGGCAGGCGCCGTGGGAGAGCACAGGCCGCGAAGCGTCACGCGGAGCTTCCACGGAGTGCAAGGGGGAGGGGTGAGGATAGCACCAGCCCCCAAAATCCTGGCAGCCATTCAGAGATCAGTTTTATTTGTTCTGACAAAAATTGAAGACAGAAACCAAAGTTTAGCCCGAGGCAAAAATTAATTTGACAGTGGCATAAGGGCACAGACGGGTTTAAACATTTATACCTATAAAAATACTAAAATTAGGAATTGTGAGCTTATTTACAGTAATTCACAAGTCTTGCAAAAGAGATGGTGGCAGAGGTTAGAAAACCTCCTAGCATCTCTTCTGATGTTTTTAATCTATGATTAATATGTCGCATCTTCATTTTCTGAAAAATCACCAGTTGCACAGTCAATACCATGAAGGCTTTGTGTCTGGGGTTTGTGGACTTTGGCACTCAGTGGGTCTGCACGCCGGGCAGGCAGGTGGCTCTGCAGCCACAGCAGCTCATGGGGTCGTAGGCCGATGCCTGACGGTGCACGAGTCACTTCCCACTGCCCGGGACCCTGCCGCCCTTCCGCGCAGCGCAGAATGGCCACTGAGCCCTGCAAGCCACCTCCAGGATCTGACTTTCTAGACCGCCAGGGCGCTTCCTGGTGTACGCAGCTGCTCATAGTCCTGTCTCTGCCTCCAGGTGGAGCTTGGTCTCTTGATCTGACTGCACGTGTCTGTGTAATGCAGGTGTGGCCAGGAAGCCGCTGTGCTCACCTGGGCCACTGCGGGGGAAGGACTCAGTCTTCACAGCTGCTGACAGGCAAATGCAATTTACTTTCTTTCAACATCCCCAGCCTTGCATTTTGTACCTATCAGCCCAATTGAAAAAGAAAAAAAAGTCTCTTGTTAGAATTAAATCTCCTCTGGAGATAATGGGTATTTAAAATAATCTTTTGTTCCTAGTCACTTTTGCTCGCAATGCCTGCTGGTATCCACCTGAGGGCAGATTACTCACGTGAATGCAATTGCTGAGCAGCTACTGACCTCCTGGCACTATCTGAGGTGCTGGGGTCGGCGCTGATAAAAGCAGACATCCTGCCCTCCTGGAACTCGCCCAGAGGTCACAAACAAGAAACCCTCAGTGTCTGTGTCACCCGCACAGTGCCAGCGTGCAGAAGGCGTCAGCCAGCTTTGTCAATTAAACAGACCAAACCAAAATAAAACATGTCTCCACAGCTTTTAAAATCTGTTATCTAATTTTTTTAACTAAATTGAATGAATAAACTCCCCATACATTTGGACAAGACACATGAGCAATTCGCAGACATTTCAAAGTGAAATATAGTATTTTGCCAAAGTAAATGTTCTTTGATATGTGAATTTGATTTTCCCTCTATTTTAGCTATTTTAATGTAGTAAGATTAAGAAGTCTGTGTCTCTAAAATTCTCCTTTAAGAAAAGGGCACTGTATTTCTCCATTTTGAAAAAGAATTGTCAAAATATCTTCTACTGTAGATAGAAGTCAATCAGCTAAGGATAATAAATACAAGATGAGAAAGGGCCTTCATCCCAAGCTATTTTGCCTCTCACAGGTGTGGGCCTTGGACCCAGAAGAAAACAGCTCCACGGAGCTCACACACACGACAACCTCCAATGAGCCTTGGAGAACGCTCAACTCCTCAAAACACCTGTGTTCAATACTTTCAGTGTGCAGGCTCTGGGGTCAGGGTCTGGTGAGGACCAAAGGCAAGGTGGACTCTGCTCACCTGCTGAGAGACTGCCAAGGACAAGACAACACAGCCACGGCCAGGGATGGGTTTCTGCTGCAGGGGCCGTGGCCTGTGGCTCCCGAGGACTGTCTGCAGCCCCTGGCAGGAGGCCCATCAGCCTCTGTTGTGGCTCCACTTGGGAAGGAGAATTGAACACAGAAGACAGACAACAAACGACAGACACACAGAGACGATACAAGACTGCAGCAATCTCCTACTTGCAGCGCTTTATTTTTAACACTGTTCTTTTGGCATCTGTCCCAGTCCACCCCAACTTTTCCCACCACTATTTTCTGTTCCCAGAATGTTTTCGTCTCAACATGGACTGGTTCTCACCGCTCTGCCTCAGGGAGTTAACGAGTGCGTCTCCTCCTTTGCCCTTTCCCGAGTGCAGGTCAAGGCACCTTGGCTTGTTTGCAAGACACAAGGTGTCTTGAGGC